>PVIJ01002184.1:22250-162497 GCA_004024925.1 Scalopus aquaticus | reverse complement strand
GCGGGCTTTCCTCATAATCCCCTACTGCTGCAGAACCAGCCTGATGCTGTAAAGGCAAATGACGGTGGGGGTGGAGGGGAGGGGTGGCGTGGGGTGGGGTGGAAGGCCTTGGTCAGCAGGGTCCTGGGGTCTGTGAGTACCACTTACCTTTCACTGGGAAATCCACATTCTATCCTAAGCGCAAAACCGGGCAGGAAGTTTATGAAGCCTTGTTATTCACTTATGGTCTCAAAGGATGAAGTTGGAAAAGGAAAAAAGAGATCCTGTGTTGCGTTGGTGACTTAAGAATAGAATCTAGTTGTTAAAAAAGGAAATGAAGAAAGGAAAAGGAAGAGGTAGAAAGAGCTGACCCATTTGTTGATTGGGCTTTTAACCTCTGGTGATCCTAGAGAGTGTCAATTACTTTACAACTAGATCACTACTTTAGCAATATGGCCTGAATAAAGGAAATTGTGCCTGCAGCTCATATCCTGTAAGAAATTGTTAATTACAGAAAAGTCTGTATTTTCCACCACCCACCCGCCTTTTGGGGGATTCACTAAGTAACAACTCTTTTTCCTTTTTTAACAAGCCTTAGCTTTGTGGTATTTAGAGCTGAGTGTTATAACATTAATAATACTTGAGCTGGACTTTGGCCGGTTAGATGGATTAGTTGAGAGTTGTTTGGATGTTAAAGTTTAATCTTATCTAGAGTTCTGTTGGTCTCGGGGTTGACTTTTAACTGTGAGTTGCTAGTAACTTGCTGTTAACTCTGCCTGCCTGAGATTAATAAGTAATGAGACTTCATCACTTTCAACTATTTGACAGAGACAAAGCCATACGTTCATATTCCCTACACCCTTCCACAGAGGGAACGTCAGCTCGTAGGAGGAAGATGGAGAATTCTTTCTTCACCCTCATGTATACTTTCACCTTTTCAAGACTTGTTGGTGTAACAAGTTATACAAACAAGTACTTAGGTTAGAGTCTTTCCTTGTATGGAGAAAATAATCCATATATTTCTGTATTTTGAAGTCTTAGGAACAGTTTATTTAGCAACAGTTACTCCAAATCCATTTGCTTAGTTTGGCCACGTTCCATTTACTATAGCCAGCATTTTGGAGGATCCAACTCCACCCATTTTTTAAGGCAGGAATATTAAAAATTACTTAGCTCTGATGACAAATAGTTTAATACTAAGTATGACTGTGAAGACTTAACCTCTGTTTGAATTGATATTTGGCTGGTTGGAGCTTTAAATAACAATTTAAACTTTATTGTCAGGAGTAGATAAAATAAATACCATCATCTTTTCACACCCAGGGGAGTCTGGGCTAGCTACATCTTTCCCAGTTCTTATTTCATTGTCCATATAATTGAGTAAAATATCGACTCTAATGCAATATTAAAGGCACAGATTTAATAATACAGAAGTTGGGGTAATGCAAAATTTACTTTTCTCATGATAACAGTTTCTTCTGCGTGTTGGGCAAAAGCTGTGCTTTTAGTGATGTAACTAGGTCAGGGATTTCAAAGAAGATGGGGGTGTTCGTGTGACTGGAACAATGCCAGCTTCTTACATTTCATGTATATTTCAAGAGCCTGTATTTGCAAGTAGAAAGGCAAATGCTGTCAGTCTGATGTGTGTTCCCGGGCTGTGTACACATTAGGGTTTCTGACACCAGCTAGCACTAAGATCTTTTATAAAAGAAAGTCTGGCGCAATCTATGGTCCCGGCTTCAAGGCTCCAATCCATTATGAAGTGAGCTAAGAAAAAATAAGTTTTTCTGAGAAAATTAAAACTGAAAGTGTTAGTCTCCTTCTTACAGTACATATACATATTTGCACCTGATTTTGCAATTTGTTATTGACATCACTGCCTCCCCATAAACTGTAAATCATTTGCGGACAGAGATTGTGTATTTCATGATTTATCACTGATGTATTTATCCATCAAACATTTGTTAGCCCTCGACAGGTTCCCTGCCTTGTGGCATGGGCAGGTTAGTTAAGAAATGATGTCAATCTGATTGCTACGATAAAGCTCTTTCATGTGGAAGAAAGGAGCGAGATTTTAGGGATGGCCCATCAGTGGGATCAGGGAAGGGTTCACAAGAGAGCTGATATTTGAAGAGAGGTTTAAGGGAAGAGTAGGAATTCCCAAGGCAGTAAAAAAGAATGGGACAGAGAAGTGGGGGGCAGGGGGAGGGAAGAGATGGCACTGAGGGAAGCAGAGAGGTTCTTGATGCTGCTTCTTTCCCAAGTTCTTGTACATCAGCCATCCCTTATCTTTGTACTGACCACAGTGCCTGAGACAGGCCTGGCTCATAAGTGTAGACAATACCGATTTTAACTGCTAAAAATAAGTAACGTAGAAGGGTCCCCGGGGCCTCCATGGTGGCGCACAAAAGGTTAAGTCTCAGCACTATGAAACTATCACCAGTCACTGCAGCATGAGTTCGATCTCCGACCAGAGAGCTTCCCACATGGCGCAGCAGACCTCTCCATTCTCGCCCGCTGCTCCCCTCAGCAGTGTATTTCAGTCAGTCTGCCTGTTCTGCTCCCCACTCTGGTGAATCCTGTCACCACCCCTCACCTCTGGCCTACACCCCAGCTCTTGTATGCATAAATAAATAAATCCTTTTTAAAAAGAAAAAGAATCGCCCAGGTAGGCAAGGGAGCACATTAGTATTACTCCGCCAGAGTAAAGAACGAACTGACAGCAGTCAGAACAAGCAAGAGGAGAAAGATGAACAATTAAGAGATGCAGTTGCAAGATCAAATAAACCACCCAAATATGTGTTCTGGTACTAGAAAATTGTTTGCCTCGTCATTGAAACAATAGCAAAGACAAAGCAGAGAACGCCAGACCCCAAAGCAATCTTCTAAAAATGAAGCGTGTTTCATGCGTGTGCGTGTGCACACACATGTCATCATACACACTTTCCCTGGGAGGTCAGGAACCTGTGAAAATAAACGGTTGTCTTGAAAGACGTCTTTAACCTTAACTGCAGCGTTTGCAGGAGGAAACCGTAATTACTGTTGTGTTTTTGGTGGCTGCTGTTCCTCTTTTTTTAAGGTCTGACAGTTGCCCTCTTGACGGCTTCGCGTTTCTTGTTAGGGAGCCCAAGATTCACAACTCAGAGCTTGTAATGAGGAAGCGAAGACAATACAAATAACAGGAAGAGGGGTATGAATTGGATATCACCAGAGAGACAAATCACATATTCCGTGCTGCTTTAATTGGAAAACAGTTCTTTCATGGGGTTACTTTCTCTTCAGCTGAGATAATTAAGTCCGGACTGACACTGGTGACCAGCTCCTGATGATAGATAGTCAGTGACTAACAATGCCGCAATCAGTAATCAAAATTTATATTTCCCAGGTTACCAGGGCACAGTGGAAGAGAAAGGCCGTGTTGATAAAGCTGCGAGATAGGCTTCCTAAGGCCCTGTTCACATGGCTTCCACGCCATGGCGTCTGGGTGGGTTAATTAGGTCTGCTTTATTTCAACTCTGTCATAGGAGAGAACATACCTATTGTCTGTGTTTACATTAGCTACACTTTGCCAGCCCTGTGCTGGAAGAGAAGTTTCTGCTCTGCTCCCCGTGGTTTTTAATGGACTAAATTCTATGTTGTTGGTGGTTTCGCAGAAGGGTAGGTGGGCACGGGATAAACGTAACTATTTTAAAAGCCACTCCATGTAGCTGGCACAAGTACAAGTTTTGGGAATCATGATTAATTATCCTTGGCTGTAACTGAGGCATTGAAATGGAAGGGATTAGGGTTGTGATTTGGCCACCGTGTGTGTGTAATAGTGGCTCCCCCACTTAGAATCACCTGGGGGTGCAGTAACATTTCTGGAGAGCTGGGCATACCCCAGGCCAATTAAGCTGTGATCTCGGGATGTGGGGTGCTGGCACCCTTGCTTTTTGAAACTCTCCGGGAGATGCCAATGTGAGATCAGTTTGGAAACCCCTGCTCTACTCCCCAGTGCTATATTTTTGCATTTAGCTGTGGACAGAGCAGCAGATACTGTTGGAGAGAGGAAGAGAAATCGCTCCTGTCCTAAGGGCAGCATTTGGAGTTGAAACTGGAATCAGAAACTGCTGCCAGCCCAGAGAGAGGAGCATCATGGGCGCCCCCCCCCTCGCCCCTCCTCCAGAGAGTAGCGACTTCCAAGGGATGGGGGTGGATGCCGTGGAGGAGGGGCATGGAGGGCGGAGGAAATAGCTTTCGGCCCTGCCTGAGCACCCAGTTCAGTGCTTGTTGAATGAATACTGGCAGCTTCCAGGACGGGCCCTGGGACTGTGTTTATCATCGTCCAGTACCAGCTTCCTCTCCACTCTTTACCAGTTCAGTGTCACCTCTATTCTGGGGGCGTCATTCTGGGGTAATCGACAATGACCACCCCAGAACAGTACAGGCCTTCAGCTTCTAAAAAGTCGGGCATTCTTTGGGCACATGTCCAGAAGCAGCCCTGGGCTGCATGAGAGGTGAAGGCAGAGAATGAGGAGTGATGAGAGAGCACAGGTGGCGGGAGGCTCACCAGACATGAACGTACAAATAAGAGAGAAAAAGGTTCCTCTCCGCAGCACGGACTCTGGCTTATGGGGAGTAAAATAAAAATATGAAGGGTATTTGCTCTGAGCTCATCTGACTCTGTGTTTGACTTCACTGCATCCTGCCTGAGTCTGTTACATTCTTATTTGAAAGCTAATAAATTAGGCAGCTGTTCATATGGCCTGCAGGCGGGTGTGTGGTGTTGTGTAAACCATCAGCCTCCATATACATGCGTCTTCATCACAGACAAACTGAAGCTACTACTACTGGCACTTCCGTGGCTGTAAGCGTCCCTCACCCTCGTCCTGTATTCCAGACCATCACCATTGGCTGAACATTCTGTCAAAGGTCAGGATCCTGGAGAAAATTGTGGGAATTGGTAGCTATCAGTAGGCCTGAGTTCCAGGTTTGCCTCTTGAGACACAGGTTTAAAAAAAAAAAAAAACAGTTTTGTTTGCTTCCAAAAATGAAACACATGCACACGAAAAAAGTTCAAAGCAACATGAAAGGGCATTACAAAATATGAGCTGCTTTCCCACATGTGACCATAGCCCCCTCCGTCAGAGACAACCACTGTTTCTAGTTGCTTGCATTACAGAACTGAGATAGTCACAACACCTAAAAGAAATCAATCTTGGCATACATTTCAATTTTCTTTTAAGAAAATACCCCTTTGACAATCGCTGTAGACCTCAATGTGCTGACATTTGTCAAACACTCCAAGCTGAATCAAAATCCACAAATATTTTAACAAGCACCCTTGAGGTATAGGAGGTAGCTCAGCAAGTGACTTCTAATGAGGATTTTACACGTGTCTGTTCCACACTTCCTCTGGTGTTTAATCCACAACTCTAAATTCACGTCTATTTGAAATCTTCTTCTCTGACGCAGAGATCACCTCTTTCTTGCTCTCACCACCAGGACCTCCTTTACTTCCTCGGCCTTTCTCACGTTCCCTAACTGGAGATTCGTCTTAAGCCCAGATGTCGGGGTGGGTGGTACGTCCTGGCCAGAGTACTATCTCTCATACTTTTCCAGACGGACTGGCTCAAGGATCTCATCTTCCCCAAAGAGTTGCAGCGGAAGAGCCCAGTGCTCTCTGCTCCAAGATACGCTGACAGGGGATGAGATTTGCCCCTGGCAGAACCAGCATCCTTGCCTACATGTTGCCTCCACGGGGGAGTCAGGCACTCTGAGGCCCACTGAGGCAACCTGGGCTGGCTGCAGAGAACAGACCCCCACCCCCACCCCAGCCCCTCCGAAGCCAGCCAGTAACATCTGTATGCTGTCTCTCCAGCTGGCTGGCCCAGCTGCTCTGGTGTCAGGGAAAAGTTATGAGTCACTGGGAAGGGATTCGAGACAAGAGTGGAGTTAAATCATCTCTTGGGGTCTGGATGTCATTGGCAATTGAGCCTTAGTAACAAGCCAGTGGATGACATACATCCCCGGGAAGGCCACACACCAGGGCTTAGCAGTGTATCCCACACTTTGAGACCTTCTCCGAGCTTGTGGAGATGGAGGAGGTGGTGCCGATCGAAGGCTGTGTGAGGGCCCCTGACAATGCCCACAACACTCAGTCTGGCTGTCACTCTGCCACCAGCTACTTTTTGGCTATGGGCCTATCGCTGGTACAGGCTGATTAGACAAGGATCAAGAGTGAATGAGGCCAAGTCCACAGACTTTTTCTCTTTGGGCCACTGATTCCAAGCACTTCATTCCAATATGGAGCTGTAGGGGCAGCCTCCAGCCAAAGCTTGAGTCCAGAGTAGGATAGTGCCGGACCATCTGTGGCTTCCTGCTCTAAGTCCATGGGAGGCAGGGCTGGCCACAGCATCCAAGAATCGCAGGCGGTCAGGCTCTCCACTGGGACCTTACACACAGTGTAGACGGGTCCCACATCCGATGTCTGAATCCCTGGACAATATTCCTTCCGCCCTCACTCTCCCATCTCCTTGATGGCCAGCCCCTGTTTGTGTTACCAGTAGTGACTGCGACAGAGCTGCTCTTAGTTTGGGCAGAAATCATCTCCTTAGAGTTTCTGCCCACTCATCTTAATTCCACCCTCATAACTATCTTACAGGTTTCTCTTCAGATACCTGAATGGCTGTCCTTGCCTCTTCTACTTCTACTTTTCTTATTGTAACCCCCATTTGTCAGAAATTGTCCTGGTGCTCGTTCTTGGTTTAACATGGAGATACAGTGCTAAATAAACTTGCCCACCCAAAGCTTACATTCTAATGGAGGGAGGGGCAGACAAAGGCAAATGGGAAATATCAACTAGGGACAAATCGTTTACCAAAATTTAGAATAAAGTGTACATTAAAAAAGGCCTTGAGGGTCAGGGAAGGTCCTTTTAGCTGAGTCCTGATGACAAAAGTGGGCCAGCTCTAGGAAGACTGGATGGAGAAGATTATTCCAAGTGAAGGAAGCAGCTAGTCCTTCAGGTAGGAAAGAGAACTGTTTGAGTGTGTCTGAGGAGAGCCAGGCAGAGTTTGGAGCAGAATAGGGAAGAGTGGAAAGGAACAAGTTAGCGTCAGAGAGATAGGGGGTGCTTTTGGCACCCAGAGAGTGCAGCTTTGTTTGGTGGTGAGGGCGGGGGGAGGGATCTGGGTGTGCTCAGTTTTGTTGTAAATGCCACAGGAGACTTTTGTGCAGGCAAAGACATGAGAGGGAATCTGGGTGTTTTAAAGACCATCAGTCTCTTTGTGGCGATTGAATGGAAAGAGACCCAAGTGGAAGGAGAGAGGTGAACTAGTGCCCAGGTCCAGGCAGGAGCTGATGGTGGGTGGAGCTGATGGTGGGTGGTAGCGTGGCAGCTGTGGGCAGTCTTGACATCTGTTTAGGGTTCTAGAATCAGTATCTGCACCCTCTCAGCCCCTGACATCTCATGGCATTTATTCCCTTGTATGTTTGTTTTGCTTTCTACTTGTTACAGTTGCTTCTGTACTATCTCCCAGAGTGGCCTGGGGGCCCCTAAGAAAGGAACCCATGACCGAACCCATGACCCCTATTCCCCTGTGGCCCCAGCACAGGGCCTGACACGCACATATTAGACTCAACTGTCTGAATGAATAGACAAGGGAATGAGTGATGGCCAACTGCTAGCAAAGGTAACACAGCCCTCTTTTCATGCCTTCTCCCTGGTTCGACATTTCTTTCTTTTTCTCTTTCATCTTCTTGCCGGTAACTCCCAAAATATTCAAGTAATCCATGATGTACACAAGTGAGGCTCCTTGGAATGAAATCACTTGTAAGAAACAGAAAATTTACCAGTGATGACTCTGAGCCTTCAAATGCATCTTTCGAAGGAGGGAAGGGCAGGAGTGTTTATGACCCCGCTTTCAGGTGGAGAGAAGGGATGCCCCGGCTTGTGTGATCCGGCCCAGCGCCACACAGCGCGTGCTGCCTCCTCGTTGAAGATGGCAGAGGAGACTTGGTCTCCTCTCATGTCTTCCTGCTGCTGGAAAGGGCTGATGAAATAGAGACAGGAAGAACACATCTGCCCATTCTTGCGTAACACTTCGAATGATTTTTTCTTTCTTTCTTCTTTTTTTACTCTTTGGAAAGATGAAGACTATGTTAACGGAACAGAAAGAATAGCGCTATCTGAGTGGAAAATTACTCCATCTTTGTCTTTTCGTTATTCCACGTAAACCTGGGGAATCTCTCTTTGGAAAAGGAGTTCATGCCTTATTCCCACTCGGTGTGCTACACCGCTCGGTGTTTTCCAGCTTCCTGCTCGGAAGGTCCAGTCCTTCTCAGTGAAAGCAGGAGGACCCAGGTGGACGTGTGTGCTTTCCAGTAGCCAGCGACGAGCAGTTTTCAGAGCCATTTAGGCATGTCATGTGCCGCCTTCTCCTCCCAAAGGCAGGCTGGCAGGCGCGTGTGCGCGCAGAGGCCGGGCTGGGCGCGCGACTCACGCTGGCTTTCTCCCAGATTGATCAGCTCTCTTTTGTCTGACCCCCAGCACGCTAATTTGCTTTCTGCTGGTCACACTCACATTGATTGGATACTTTCATTTATCCTCCTGATTCTGGTCTCTCATGGAGATCATAATTATAGTGGCTGTCTGCTGTGCTATTAATTAGGGAAATTGTTATTTTTTATTATTATTATTTTTAGATGTTGAGGTTAATTGGTGACATCCATGGGCTGTTTTCCCTCCAGATAATGTGGATTGCAGTGATTAACCTTGTGTCCAGGTTATCTGCTATTAATCACTTGCCTCCATTTTTATCTCAGAGTTAAAATCGATCACGGTGCCTGTTGCCCGCTGTCCATTTTGAGAGAAAGGAGGGGGCCAGTTGAGGAGGGGCCCCTCAGTGAGGAAGGGAAGAGAGCATGTGTTCCTTCTCAACTACCTCCCACCCTTTGCCCCAAAAGCCTGTAGCCCTCCCCAAATATCCTTGAAATTGACATTTTCCATTTAATCAATTAATCCTTCAACTCACTGGGGTTATCTGGAAAAGGAAAGTTGCCGGCATTTGGAAAGTAAAGTAAGGTACCACGAAGCAGAGGGCAAGGACCCAGCCGACCATCCCCTCTGATGATACTGATTGGCAAAAGCCATCACCACAGAGATTACAGGCCGCAGACATGATGGACATGCCTTTGGAGAAGCCAGCCCTGACTGTACAGAGAAGCCTGTGAAGTCTGCCCATTTACGCAGAGACAAAGGGGTGCGGACCCGCCTGTGGTTGGCGGGCAAGAGGAAAAAGGACGCGCACCTAGGAGCGCATGCGCAGGCCTCTTTGGCGGCTGCTCGATGTCACCGCTTAAGTGATCCTCTATCAAGACCACCCCTGATTTGTGATCACCACTCATTTTCTGGAAGGCTGTCCTTGCTGGCATCTTGGACAGATAGGGATCCTGGAACCCTAACATCATGAGCGCACACAACAGAGGGAATTAAGACGGGGTGACCCAGTCAGCGATTCCTAATCTCTGAATTATTACTGCAAATAGAGTACAATATGATATGATATATATATATATTTTTAAAGATTTTATTTATTTATGCATACAAGCTGGGGTACAGGCCAGAGGTGTGGGGTGGCGAGAGGGTTCACCAGAGACAGAGTGGGGAGCAGAACATGCAGATCAGAAATACACTGCTGAGGGGAGCAGTGGGCGAGGCAGGAGAGGTCTGCCACACCATGTGGGAATCTCCCTGGCCAGGCGTCGAACTCGCATCGCTGCTGCCGACAGCTCCACAGCGCAGCACTTAACCACTGCGCCACCAGGGAAGCCCACAATATGATATATATTTTAAAAGATAAAGGACACAATGCTTTGTTTTAATCCTGTGAAAATTTCACAGTACAGCATAGGATAGACACATCCTGGTTCAACCAAGCCACCGCTGGAAATTCCACCATGAAGCGTTTCCTTTTCTTCCATCTTTTGCCCCGTTTCTAAGCCTTCAGGTCTCTTTTTTTAAACCCTTGGCACAGATGTTTCAAAATTTTAAATATTTCAGATTTTAGAAAACAAATGTGGGACACTTTCCCTAGTAGGGTCAACACCCAGTAATCACCCCATTATTATTTCTGCAGTGAAATGTACCAACATTCATCCTAAGAGAGATAAATAAAAATGATACAAGCTCTCAGGCCAGGTCAAGTTTTGTCACCAAATGACTAGAAAAAACATTGGGTGTTCAGGGTTTTATTTTTCTCACTTGCAATATAAGGATCATGTATCTGAATTTCCAAAACAAACTTGCTTCATCCAGACCTAGAGGAACAGGGAAAACTGAACCTTGTTTTTCTTTAAACTGAAGGAGAAGTGAGGCAGATTTTAAAACTATTCTCACCAAAATAATCCATCCAGATGCTGGCCACATTCATTGCAATGAAGGGGCTTTAAATTTGTTTCTGCACAGTGACCTTTAAGTCACCTGTGTAAGGATTCAATTCATTAAGTGCTAGAGACATTCAAACAAACCCATAATTTCCTGGAACTTACTCTCATTCACCTTAAGGAAGCACATTTTCAGGATGTTTGGAAATAGTTTTTAATTTTGAGGGTAAGATTTCACATGGAAAACAAATGACCGTCTTAGCAAGTGTTATTACTGAATTTAACTGGTTTGGGAAGAGACAGCTAAGTAGTGTGTGGTATTCTGTCCACTCCAGTTCAAGTTGATAACTCAGTATAAATGAAGCCAGGCTAATGAGTCCCCTTTTTTGTGTGTAAAAAACATGAGCAAAGCCTAGCAAGATAGGCTAAGTTTCAGAAAAGTGTAGCAATACCTACCAAACTCTGTATTAAATGTACACAGATTGAGATGTATGGGCTTGCAATTTTCATCCAGCTCTCTGGGCTCTAATGCAGGTATTTTCCCCTTTAGTAAATGAATGAATTTCCTGAAAAATATAAGAAAATTGTGGAAATTCAAAAGATAATGTTTCCATCTCATTTCTTAATGTGTCTAGACGGATGGGTAAGTAGATGGATGGACGCATGGATGCATGGATGCACACATGGACATACGGACAGAGAATCTGATAGTCCACTGAGCGTACATGGAGTTTCCTAACCAGCATGGGTCAACAATACGACACGGATCCTGAAATGAGCCGATGTGTCTCTATACAGTAGAAGTGTGGCGTCAAATACAAGCTCTATTTTTGACTTTCAGGGTGAGGGGAAAGTACCAGACCTCATGGAAAGAGACAAGAACACAGTGCAGTGAACACCAAGGACCTGACTTAAAAAGTTTCATTCAAGGAATTTTTTTTTTTTCACTTTCATGCTGATCTTGAGGCAATTTTACCCAAAAAGCAGTCAGAATTTTAGGGCTTGGTCAAAGTTTTAATCATCTGTGATGGAGGATCTTGTTATCTGGGGCTGTTCTTCAGAGTTCAGAGAGAGACTTGCAGGTCTTTTATTTCTCAGTGAGCCATGTTTGAAGTTGATTTGCACTCCCAAAGGGGAAGAGAACACCCCCTGCAGGTGTCTATGCCTGACCCATCCCAGGCAGAGGGAGGAGCAGGGAGGTGAGAACGGTAGCTGGGAGATTCTGATTTCTATCTCCGCAACACTGAGAGCAAACAGAAAAGAAATTATTAGCTAGAGTTGTCCTGTCAAAGGGCAGCACTTGCTCTATTTTACTTTAAATCAGCTCAGGATTTTGACAATGGTGCATGAGAGAATACAGTGACTAATATCACTGGTTTGCTCTCCTTTAAATCACTCTGCAAATATCTTTCTAAGGGCTGGAGAAAAAGTGCCTTCAATTTGGGCATGTTATTTCTGCCCTCTGTTTCATTTTCAATGAAATTACAAATGTACAGAAAACCAGGAAGAGTAATGTGAAAATAACTCAAACATTCAGCACCTGGAATGAATAAATGCCAATATTCTGAGCTGTTACAGCAGAGCTCCCCCCATCCACCGTTGCCTGCTCTTCTGCCATATTCTTGGAAGGAACAAGTCATCAGATTTTATTCTGTTGCAATTCTTTAAGCTGAACTTTGGGGGAGGTGGGAAGAAAATGCATGGGCTCCTTAGACAAATGCTTGAAGTTCCATCAGGAAAGAGTGAAATGGTCCCCAAGTCCAAACAGCACCGAGAGAGAGAAGGGACCGCTTTGAACACCCTGTTCTCTTGCCCTGGTCCTTCTACCTTCAGAGTCTCCCCACCTGCACCTCTTCAACCCCCAAGGCCCACAGTGGAGCCTCCTGCCAAGGCTTTCTCCAGCCCGAGCCGCAGCTGGCTCCCCACCCGTGTACCTCCACAACACGATCGCCCTCTGCACAGCATTACTCCCAGCTGAATTTAAGTTTTTTTGAGAAAGTACTGGTGATGTGTTCTATTTTGGGACAAGGGGCTGGAAGAATCAGGCCCATCTGCTTAAAACAGAAGACTCTGGAAGGGTGAAGGGATGATTTTTTCCCATCTCTGTCTACATCAGCATCTAGCGCAGAGCCTGACTCCCAACAGGGCAGGGGGAGATGGGTAAGATGGAAACCGGGCAATGGAAGTAATGAACCTCAGGCAGCCAGCCAGGGGCAGATGAATGGCTTTTGGCTCCCTTTCTGAAAGCAGCGTGATGTAGGGAACGAACCCAGCGAAGGAATCAGGAGTCCCCAACTGCTGCTCAGCTTTGCCACTTTTGAGCTGTGCCCGCCTTGGCAAGTGCCCTCACTTCCCAGGGCCTCTGCCTCCTGAACAGTAAAATCCAGGGGATATTGGTTTCTGCCCCTGGAGCAGATGTGGACAGAATCAGACATTGACTGGCGAACGAAGGACAGTACATGCTTCTGTTGATTTTAAAGAATACACACCTGGAACTTTTAAGTTAAAATACAGTGGTACTTCAATTTAATATTTTTTAAAGATTAGACAAAAAGACAGAGATGGCAGAAAGTGGGGGTATGACATGGATAAACATGGTCAGAACTGTTGCAGTGTTTCGAGGTGAAGATAGTCTGCCAAAGTATTTCAGCTCTGCCTACCTCCTGCTATAGCTGTGGAGTCTTCGTGAGTCATTAGACTGTGTCTGAAAACCCCAAACCAAGTGTGTCAAATGCACTGGCTCAGGGGTGTGTGTGGGGGGGGGTGTTTTGGGAATGAGTGGAGTGTGATCACATTAGTAGAGAAAAAGAAAATGTCTTAACACAGAATTGCCTGAAAGACAACACTTGTCCCTTCATAAGATAATAGATTTACAACCAGCCGTCATGATTCCAAAAAACTTTTTTGCCCTAAAAAGGACTGAACACACAGCTATACTTCTCCTTTGTGACAGTTTCCTATCTAAAATGGAACATCTATTATGCACAGTCTATATTTATTATTATACTCCATTGAATGCCATCAGCCTCCTCCAAAATGTATTGAATTTAGGTCGGCGGCATTTCTCTTCCTTCTGAAATGGGTGCTTTTATGTCCTGCGTATGGCTGACAAGAGGAGGAAAGACCACATGCTCTCTGAAGAGGCTAGAGCCATTACTCTCATTCGCATGAACCCTGTATCTCAAGTACCCCTGGACAGGTGGCCGCGTGGCGACCGGGCGCAGGTCCACCAGGACCACCCACCCAAGCGGTTTCCACTTCCACTGGGCAAGTCTTCCTCTGGGCCGGCCGCACAGCCTGCGGGTGGCCCCATCCTCTGCATCCCTTGTCCCCGGGGCTGCCCAGGAATGAGGACACTTGTTGGGCGCACTCGATTCTTGAGGTGGTCCAGCCCGAGAGCCGTCGGCGCTGCACACCTCTGGGAGGCAGGTCCCGGGGCACAGCCAGCGGCAGCTTCTGCCCAGCACTGGCTCTGGACTTCTCTGGGCAGAGGCCCCTTCTTCTGACTTGAGGGGTGTCCAGATCCTTTTGTGGTGTCAACACCCGAAGCAGGCGGCCTCGTTCTCTCTCAGGCTCTGTTCTCGATGATCTGTGACTTTTCGCATTGCTACCCAGGAAGCTGAAAATAGGCACATGGTTGCACTTAACACAGTGGTGTCCTGCGTCATCAATTCCTCCTAAATGTCTGGTATGTCTGGTTGAGAAGCTTTGCATCTTTCACCTTCAGCTTCTAGTCACAGGGCCATAAAGTGGAAGGGGCCTTTTTGTTTGTTTGTGTGTTTGTAAGCTCCTTGTACTCGTTGGATAGATTTTTATTACTGAAGCTTTAGGGACAATTCACTCTGCCCTCATAAGCATAGATGCATCAACCTATATTCAACTATTACCTTAAGTGCAATTTCCATTTATGCCAGCGTCTCGCTCCTCCCAACCTTCCTCAGGTCCCCTCGCTCTGATGTGCTGGGGAAGAAGGCCACGTTGGCGTCACACAGAGCCCCGGGGCACTGGGGCTCTGGCCTTCCCTTCTTACTGACGTGCTGCCCTCGCGCTGTGCTCAACCCCCCGGGCCTCAGTTTCCCTGCGCTTACAATGGAGATAGAAAGCTCCCTCTCCCAGGTTGACACATCTAAATCGAATAATGTGTGCGTGTGCCTTGCACACACATGGAACTCAGGGAGTCTCCACTCTGCCTGGCTCCCTCTTCCACGGCGTTCTGCTCCTCCACCCTCGTGTCAGAGTTACGATCCACATTAAAAAGTCACACAGTGTGGCCTGCGAACGTGCAGGTGTTTCTTTCCTCAGCCTTTGTCCTTTGGGAGACAGGAGCGGCAGCCCTCCTGCCCGCCTGTGACGATGCGGGAGCCTCCTTTTCCTTCTCCTTTCCCTAATGGACCGGTCCTTTTACAATGTTTTTAAAAGCCACACAGTATGAACTGTCCATCCTGACACACTCTCCAGCCTCTTCCAGAACTCCAGGGAGAGAAGCTTAGTGACTGGGAAGGAAGGAGAAGAAGGGAGGAGTAGAAAAGAGGCTGTCTTCTCCCACTGAGGAATTGGGGGACCAGCTGCTAATCTGGAGTCTGCCTGAGAATTTCTTAAGGAATTCCAAGAAAAGCTACCGAAAGGCAATTTTCAGCACCAGTGAATTGAGGGCTAGGGTTCTGACGTGCATTAGCTCACATCCCATCTTGAGCCACTGTCTTACCTCTCTACAGATGAGACTGACACTAGCGAGCCCCAGTGTCTTGTCCAGAGTCGCAGCTAGAGAGTGAAATGGAGGGGTTCATATCCCAGCTCTTCACCCACGGCTCTTTCTGCTCCCCTGTATATTAATAGCATGATTTCCTGTAGGAGCTTTTAAGCAATTTCAACTCAGACTTTCAAAGGCTTCCCAAGAGTGGACAGTGGTGGGCGTATTCCCAAGGGGAGGCCAGCGCCTTTGCCCCGTGATGGAGGGTCGGCCGCGCCACTTGTGGACCGGCCAAGCCAGATCTCTGATTGTTTTCTTGAAGAAGCCAGGACTTGTTATTAAATCACATATTTTTTCCCCTAAACATTGGTGATTCTTTTAGGTTTTTTCTTCTCTGTGAAGGTTTAGCCAAGTACAACAGGTTTATAGGGAATACCTGGGCAAAGGATGAGACTAGGGTTGGGAGAAGTGGAAATGGTAAGTTTGTCAGGCCTTCTCAGCCCTAGTGGCTCTTAAGAAATCATCTTAGGGCCTCCCTGGAGGCATAAGGGTTAAGTCTCAGCACTATTATGCTATCACCACTGCGGCCAGAGTTCAATCCCCAGCCAGGGAGCTTCCCACATGGAGCGGCAGACGTCTCCTGCCTCTCCTGCTGCTCCCCTCAGCAGTGTATTTCAGTATATCCGCCTTTCTGCTCCCTGCTCTGTCTCTGGTGAATCCTTTCACCCCCTGCACCTCTGGCCTACACCCCAGAGGTGGTTGGTTTTTTTTTTTTTTAAATAAATCAACCTGATAGATCAGAAGATGTGGCAACTTGTGACCTCTGACTTCATCATCATTTCTGTCTCCACTGACATGCCCTTTAGTTCATGCTTTCCTGACAGAATGACTTGCTGTGTGACCAGGATATGGGGGGCACGGGTGGAAGCCCAAGCTATTGAAGATTTGATTATTTTCAAACACAATTATGAACATGGGTACAGTCGCAGGATTTCCACACAAACCTCCCGGGAGCCCCTTTTGTTTGCTCCTCTATCTGGTATAGCTAAAGGGCTCGTTTCCTGCCAGGGAGCATTCTGCGTGGTCCGTTGAGCTTGTAGCAGCCACTAGTCACAGACCACTTATGCATCACACTTCTGGGATCAAGTTAGTCTACAAACGCTGAGGGAAATTACAATAAAAGACTTTTAGTCTGGGCTCAGAATGTGTAGAAAGTCAACACAAATCTTGCCCATCTAACTCACTATTAAGGCTGTGTAATTAACTTTACATGAAATTAAGTAGTTCTAGTAAATTCACCAAACAGATACCTCTTAAAAATGAAGAACGCTTTTAAGGTTTTCATGAACTTTGTGGACCGTGGACAGTGATGGCCTTTAAAAAGGCCATTTTTCTCAGGCTAAGAAGAGTGAAAGAATGAGACAAGTAGATGGAAAATTCAGGCATAATAAGCTGATTTTTTTAAGTGAATGTTTTTGTGTGGCAACCCCATGCTGACACTCTTCCCATTATCTAATTTTCAGGGCAGCTAGGTTAGCCTTAAGTCATCCAGTGCCTGTATCAACACAATCGCAGAGAGGGAAATGGGCAAATGTCTACAGAGCCCTATAAACACGATCTATGGGACAGCACTTTTCAGACTTTGGGAAATTACTTAAGCCACCTCTTTATTTGCAGCATCTGAGCTAGCTCAGTGGGAAGGTCGAGTTTGTTCTTCTCCTCCTGGGCTAGTTCAAAGCTGCACACAGCAATGGCCTCAGCAGAAGACACAGTCCTTGCTGTGCAGGATACGAAAGGACACAGGATGGAATGGGGATCTCTCTACAAAGTAACAACTGCAATAAGAAAATGCATTGTTGGGCCTCCCTGATGGTGCAAGGGGTTAAGTCTCAGCACTATGAAGCTGTCCGCAGGCACTGCAGCACGAGTTCAATTCCCCACCAGTGAGATTCCTACATGGCGCACCATGTCTCGCCCGCTGCTCCCCTCAGCAGTGTATTTCAGTCAATCCACCTGTTCTGCTCCCCACTCTGTCTGTGATGAATCCTCTCACTCCCCACACCTCTCAGCTACACCCCAGCTCTTGTATACATAGATAAATCTTTAGGGAAAAAAAGAGAATGCAATGTCTACAAGGGTTACAGCTCCAAGTTAAGTAGACGGGAAAAGAAGGTCCTCCATGAGGGAATCACAACCGCAGCTGAAGAAATTTCAAGTACTCCCAAGGACTGGGCATGGTTCACTGGTGGAGCCAGGACACCTGCACCCACAGGATGCACCCACAGTGTCACCCACCTGATAAAATGATGGGAACATGCATAAAACAGCTATTTTTTCTGGCACAGAGCTGCGAACCTGGAGATATTTAAGTAACCAACCTCAGCCACCGCATTGGCTGTGCAAGGGCCAACTTGTGCCACTGAATTACATAACAGAATCTTCCATGCAGTGCTCGCTCGGCCAGCTTCTGGGGTTGAGAATGTTGCCTTTAACCCATGCAGTCTTACAACCGAAAAAATTAAAATTGAAAGCTATAATAATATAACAGAACATTGTCTTGTTGCCTTGTATGACATTTGTACAAAGATGAGTGTAGTTGTGGAGGGACAGAAACTCATTTGTCATGTCAAGAAAAAATTCTAAAACTAGACATGTAGTCCCAACGATTTCTAAAGGAATGAGAATGAGCCTTTCGAGACCCCCTTATTCTCCCATTGCAAGTGGCCAACTCTCTGGGGCAATTTGCGTCTGGATTAGACTGTAGTCCTGCTCACAAATCCTCCCTAAATGCTGCCACTTCCTCTTCCACACACACTCTCTCATCCGAAATGTAATAGCAGACGGCCGTTTGGTTTTTGTTTTACTTACTCTTGTTACTGATTTCTCCTCTTTAATGTTACACTGAATGGGAGCCGTGCGAAGCCAATAGAGTCTTCCTTTTGGATTCAGATCCTCCAGCTTACAAAGAACTGGCAAATGAATGAATAGACGTGGCTTCTAACCTGTCTATAAATACCTTGTTTATGTCTCTCAGTAATGGATCGCCCTTGTGAACATGCAATCATTTAAAGTTTAATTTTAATCTACACATCAGAGATGGAGATATGGAATTCCTGGGGCTTTTCTCGCAAACTCTCTCCCTCTTTGATTTTCCAGATAAAGTAAATTAATGAATGTGCACTTTCCAAATGAAAAAATGATTAAGACCCAGCTGTGTCTGTGAAATTATAAGTTGTGATGCAATGCTTGGGACTTGTTAATGCTTTTTTTGGCATGAAGAAGAGAGACATAGGTATCTAATATTAAGTGGTGTTCTAAAAAGCGTAAATTAGCAGTTGGTTTGCCAAATTAACTTTCAAAGACATCTAAGTTACTAAGTTTGACTCCCCCCTCACCGCCCCGCACAGTTCTTAAATGATTGATGGACTGCTGTAAAATAGCTTTATTCAAAAAAGATACTCTTTGGCAGGCTACTTCAAAGGCTTTACTTACTGTAGAAAGATGAAAAGATACCCCCATTTTACATTAATTTCCCCGATAGATCAACACTTATTTGAAATATGCCTGAGAGTGATGAGGTGTTTACTATATTACAGGTCTTCTTTCATTGTATCCAAGAGCCCTGTGTGGGGCTGCTTTTAGTTCTAAGATTTAGGAGAATTTCTCTACACATAAAGAGCATCTTTAAAAAAGCACAGATGGGTAGAACTGTGTATCTGGCACGTCTATTCACTACTGTTTCATTGCAAAGTGGTATTTGAGACTAAAATATACAGAGATCTGCTTTTTAAAAAAAAAATCAACAATACCACTTCAGGATGTGGATTCAGATTTCCCCTATAGTATTCTTCATAGTATCTGAAAACATAAGTTATTTTTAAACCCAGGTTGTGTGATTTTCTTTGCTTCTAAGATCACTATAGAATTACATAAACCAGGGGTGAGAATCTCCAACGTAAGGTCAAGCAGGTAATGAATGGAAATAAGTGAACATGGTCGTGCGTGTGTGTGTGTGTGTGTGTGTGTGTGTGTGTGTTTAGAGATGGGGGGAGGTACCTGGGGGGACATGCTGTTTAGGTCAGTATAAGATAGATACTCTGATTTTTATTATTTGAAAAAGATTACAAACCACTCCATTTTTTAAGATTGGCAACCTCTTCAAATTTTCTGAAAGCTCCTGGGCTGGCTGCACAAAGCGTTTGGGGTTGTGGAGGAAGGAGGATGCTGGTGTAAACCTGCTGTGAAGAAGAAAAGTATCTTAAAAAAAAAAAAAAGGCTTTCTCAGTTGTCCACCTTCTTGGGAATGCAGATAATGACCCCAAGACATGGCTGGGGACAAAGGAACTAAGGCTCTATGTCTGTCACGTGTTTGGGAGAAGCTTTGCAAAAGGGCTCAGGTGCATGGGTGCAGTGAAGGGTACTGCATACAGGTTCCTTATATAAAACATAATAATCCGTGAATTCACGATGGAAAAGATAGGGAGGGGAGGCCCCTTTCTCTTAAATTGATCTTCAAGGCCATTTCATTTTATGGAATTGAATATAGCTGACTTGAAAAAAAAAATCCCTTCTTTGCTCTTTGGCAGGGTGAAGTAGAGAAATAAAGTCTCCCCGCTGAACTACTATGAGGTCAGAAGCCTTGCTGCTATATTTCACACTGCTACACTTTGCTGGGGCTGGTTTCCCAGAAGATTCTGAGCCGATCAGTATTTCGCATGGCAACTGTGAGTACCCATGATCTCACCCTTCATCTCCCCCTTTGTGGACACATTAGCCTGCATTAACCAGCAAAACGCAAAACTAACCTTTTAATAAAATAGGAGACCTAGTCCCTTGAACATGTGTTCAAGGCAAAGGTGGTAGCTCAGATCCATTCAAACTGAAGGGATGATGGTTCCATAATTCTATTCAGTGTTGCCGTGGGGACGCATATGTGTGAGCATGCGAGAGTTTTCTCAGTACCTCCCATAAAGTTTCGTTCATTACAGGAAGGCCAAGATCATGCCTGAAAACCAGCTTGGGAGAAAATCTCTAGCATTTGGGTATTGCCAGCACTGCACATTTTCACACGTAATTACTATCTGGGCGTTGTTACAAGCTACAAACAGAATAATGATGTCTCTTTTGGAGTATGAGAGATAAAGATTAACTTTTTTTAAAAAACTTACAAGTTGTATCCCTGCTAGACTTGGATAGACTAATTTTTTGTAAATTCACAGAGATCCTATTTTAACTGTTATAACAAGTCTCTGCTTCATTCTGGAGTAGAAAGTAACATGTTAAGAAGTTTGCTCCTCAAAAGAGGAAGCCCCACCCATGAGTGGGATGAAACAACTGATTTACTAGGGTTTTTTTTTTTTTCCCCTTCAAAAGCCAAAATATCACAGTCAAGGTGAAAGAACCTTTTCCCCAAAGAGCGACTTTCCCAGTAGCTATCCCAAAACAAACTCTGGACAAGCCACGCTGAAAGTATTTACCACAAATATGTGGCACTAGCAAGATCCATCAGCACCCAACATTCTGCTGGATGTTCTGGGTTGGAAAAGGAGCTAATGTGGCTTGACAATAAGGTGGTTGATATGAAACAACCAGAGGGTGTGATGGCAGGCTAAATAAGACAGTGTCACCTAACCTAAGCACCACACCTTAGAAAGCATTTCTTTTTCTCTATTTGAGAAAGGTAGTATGTCTTTGGTACTCCAGTACAGAAGAGGTCCCAGCCCAAATGTCCTTCTGAAAATTCACACTTCAGGAGGCACTCAAATCCTTGATAGCAGAGAAACATGACTTGTTTCAGCAAGCTCCTCAATCATGGGTAAGTGAAATTTCAGAGCAGTGGAGGGGAAAGCACAAGACGATCCCACACCAAGGTTGGCTGTAAAACATTCTGGGGCTCTTGAGTAAGATGCTCTCTGTGAGTGATGCTCAGGTACTCGGGGTTTACAGCGTGAGGGTCTGAGCGTCAATGTGTGAGTGGTTTTCAAGTCCTTATTTACCCCAACCTGCCCCGAAACACTCGCCTTTAAAAAATGACTCATCTTTCTTGCCTGTATAGTTTCTTTGGAGGATTGCCAGTGCTCTGGAGAGTGTAGGTTGAAAGGCAGAGCTTTTTGAGATGTAGGTATTTCTAAAGGTCAGATGTCATTCCACATTGCCCATTCCCGGTCAAGGACAACTACAGGAAAGGAGAAATATGCTCACTGACTCTCCAGGTCAGGGAAAATTTCAGATAGCCCAACTGGCTACACTCCGTTTGACCCTGTCCTGTCAAAGCCCCAGTTCTGTGAGATTAGCCAATTGCTCAGCTCAAGAGTGAACTTCCCACAGTTCCTCGAATGCCAACCAACCTAGCGGGGCCTGCCTTCAATAGTAGATTATTCCAACTGGACGCCTGTGGAGACTGTATTTTTCTCCTGGCTCCTGGACGAGGGCTTTCGCCTCCAGACCACATTGCCTTTGTGCTGATTGATGGGAAGGCTGCTTTGAAATAGTTTTGTCCTGAGACAAGATCTTTGGCAGACTGCCCCTCAGGCTTAGCGCTCTAAAAAGATGAAAAGAAAACTGTGGAAGAAAAGACACCTTCATGGAAAGGGTTCACTCGCAAGTTTAACCCCCAGAAACGGGGACAAGTCAGAAACGGTGACCCTTCGGAAGGCAAGTCCGGGGTTACTATCATCTGGAAACGAAGCTGTGCCCCATGCGCCTGAAGGAGCCCTCCTCAGCCCAGTGTTTTCTGAAATAAGACTCGTGTGGAGGCGGAAGATGGCGGCGGGCGCCGGCCTCAGTATGGTTTTGTTCTGCGGCCCGCCCCCGGGGGTCCTCCCCCTACTGTGAATTCTGGGCTTCATTTTCCTCTCCCTCTCTCGCCCCCATCTCCGCTTTTCACAGATACAAAACAGTATCCGGTGTTTGTGGGCCACAAGCCAGGACGGAACACCACACAGAGGCACAGACTGGACATCCAGATGATCATGCTCATGAACAGGACCCTCTACATTGCTGCTAGGTGAGTGCCCCCCACGGCCAGCGTCCCGGGCCCGCCACGCACGCGGCGTCACGTCACACGTCACCACGTCCCAGACTTGGCGCTGCTTACTGTGAGGGCTACTCGCGTGTGGGAGGCAGTCATTCTTGCAAGATTGTGTGTGTGTGTGTTTAACTTAATGTGGATGTAGAGAGAAGTAATTGAGGCTATTTTGGAGCTTAGCCTCAACCCATGTTTGTCTTGAAGGTATATGCAAATATTTACGCAAGCACCCAGCAGAGTGCTTCTCTCCTGGATACTTGTTTCTTAAATTAAGTTGAATGTGTAAACATGTATTAGAGTGTGTGTAGGTGTGTAACTATTAAACCTGTTTTTATTTTCGCTGTGGATATGGTGTTGCTACTTTTAACAGGATGAGAGGAGCCCCATTTTAGAGGATTTTTTAAAAAAGGTTTATCTATTTATGCATACAAGAGCTGGGGTGCAGGCCAGACGTGGGGGGGCGGTGAGAGGATTCACCAGAGAGAGGGTGGGGAGCAGAACAGGCAGATCGATGGACATACACTGCTGAGGGGAGCAGCCAGCGAGAAAGGAGAGGTCTGCTGTGCCATGTGGGAATCTCCATGGTGGGGAATTGAACTCTTGCTGCAGTGGCTGCAGATAGCTTCATAGGCTGAAACTTAACCGCTTGCACCACCAGGGAGGCCCTTAGAGGGTTGTTTTTTTTTTTTAGATGAATTCACTCATAGGTAGAATATTGAAAACAAAGCAAAGGGATGGACAAAACCAACCCTTGAAATCTGTCAGTAAACTGAGGCTACCAGAAGAGGAGGGGGGGGGAAGGACCACAATGGGCAAGGGGCCAGAAGGGCGAGGCGGACTGTGGCAGAGGACTCCAGCGTCCTGGGGGTGGGTGTGGTGTGGTGACATAGATGTGAAGAGGGTGAACCTAGTCTTTAAATTGTATACCGTGTCTGAACCAACTTTGTCTCAAAAAATAATCATTTAAAATAGTTTAAGTTTTTTTACTTGAATCTAGTAAAAAAGAAAACAAAAACCAAAAACCCAGCTATGCAAAAACATTGTTAGATGGACCATGACTCACAGCTGAAAACATATTTAAGAATACTGCCCCAAAGGGGTCACACATAGAAAGACTTGGGCTTTTGTTTTAATTCTACACTTAATTTACCTGGACCATAATTTCTCTGGCTGTAAGTCAAATGAAAGGTTAGATAACCTGATGAAGTTCTTTGGGGTTCTAATGATAATATGAAACCCCACTGCAGGGGGGTGGGGGACATGTAGCTCATTCAAAATGATTCTAAATGAACAGAAACAAGAACACTATTTTGTAGGGTTCCACTGTGGTCGTACCTGATCATACTGGGAATAAGAAATTGAGAGTATGTTTGTGATACCAGTGTGGCTGTGAGCATAGGTAAAGAACAGATAAACACCACCACCACTTAAGTCTTTCAACACACTTTCTGAAATGAGAACTACGCAACAGAAAGTAAAACCACTGATGGACTCCCAACATCCTGCCAGTTCCCCCTTTTCATCGCAGGGAGCAATGCCAGAACATTTTAAAAAATCCTACTTCACAAATACTATACAGCACACACTGGTAATATGTACTACAAGTTATAAGTGCAACTACGGTTATAAGTGCTTTATAAATGTCAATTCATTTAATCATGGGGGAAAAACCCTATGAGAAGAAGCTGTTATTATCCTCAGGTCTTATAGGCAGAAAGCAAGGTACAGAGAGGTAAATGACAGGGTCAGAATGGCAGAGGCCGGGTCTGAACCAGACCTCGCTCTGGCGCCTGTCATTATTCCTTCTACTGCGCAGCCTCCTGAGCGACAGTAAAGGTGGGTGGCGCTTGTCCTGGTAACAGGAGTTGCCCAGGAGTGTAGTCAGTCACTGTGGGTACTCACTAAAAAGCATTTCAATGAGCATGCTGGTGGAATATGACCTCCTTCTTAAATATTATTTTTAGTTTCCAAAATGTAGCAGGGCTGGAAGATTACATCGGTACCCAATTATCTAAAGGCAGATCAAAACAAATGATTAAACATTGGGTTTGTGAGAAATCAGTTGACTCAAGACTCTTCTATGAATTGTTCACTTTGCAGCTGAGGTTCTGGAAGGGAAAATAAAATGGTGTGTGTGACTCTGCCCTCATTCCCCATGAGTTAGCATGGGCATGGACCGCAGACACTGGGCGAACTTAAAAGTGACAATTATGCCAGGTCTTTAAATCCAAGACAATTTTATCCTCACCCCCTACCCTAAAAAAAGAAAGAAAAATAAGAAATAGGAGGGATGGAAAGGAGAAAGGCATTCAGTTGTTGGAAAGTTGAAGTTGAAACAGACTTGTCTTTCCTGCATAGTCTGGTCTGTAGCGCCCTGGTACTGATACGGTTTTCACATCCCAGTCAGCCACTTCCCTTCCATGTGCACTCTTGGAAAAATTCCTAATGGCATGTCATGGCCACCACACTCAAGGTCTCTCCTGCCCTTTTCATTCCACACGTCCCACCATTCTCCTGAGAGATCCAGGTTCCCAGGCAGCAAGGATTTATTTTAAGTTAACTCCTTCCCCCAGGCTCGAGCTATGCTAACACAATTAAGTGGCACTCACGGAGGCGGAGGCGGGAGAGGAAGTCCTAGGATTAAGTCAGTTTATGCTCAAATGTCTTAATTCAGTAAGGGCAACACATGGATTGTAGGGTGCACTACAGGTGGCTGGGAATCACCCCCAGCCCTGGTCTGTGGTTTACAGGGGAGCACTATTTCTGTTTAATGGGTAGGGTGATTTCTTGGATAAGTGAAAAAGATTACCACTGTCCAAAAAGAGATTTTGGTCACGGGGTTTGATTTTTAAAAGGTTTCCCAGTTCTATGCCTATGTCGGCAATTGGGAGCCAAATCCCATCTAGAACTGGGGAATTGAGTGAGGTGTGATGTCAAGAACCCCTTTCAACTCAGCTTTATCATTATCCATTTTGTAAATTCTTCTCTCTCTCTCTTTTTTCCTTGTTTAATCTTGAAACTGCTAATTAACATAAACAGGCCATGCCAGAAGGGGGCAATCCAAGAGTTCCTGAGGAACTGCCAATGCATATTAATCAGCTGTTAATTTACAATTCATACATTCAGTGCCTACTTAAAATTTTGAAGGGAAGCAGGGCAAGGCACAACTTGGAATCTTCTCAAACCCAATCCCAAAGTAATAGGCAATTCCATTCCGATAATGAGCCTGACCCACAGCACCGCCAATAAAGTCAAACAAGTAATAAATGAACGCAATAAAATCGCCTTGCAATGAAAGGGCAGGGTTCTGGCATCCTACGGAGGGGGAAGAACTTCCCAACTGTGTGATTTACAGAACAAGTTCCACTTTCTCCCCCTCGCCACCCTGACACACACACACACACACACACACACGTGCACACACCCACATGCACGCACACACAGACACACACAGCGTGCATGCCTGAGTGCACACACACTCCCAGTTCAGTAGCAGGCAAGGCAATCATGTAAGCCAACTGCCTTGTCCCTTCTTTCTATTTTCACAAGACAGCCTGTTTTGTTTTGTTTCCCCCTGTTGTACATTCCCTAAAAGCAACAGCAAACAGATTTCCAAAAACTGGAGAGAAAAATTGAAGTGAATCCTGACAGCAAATAATGCCTTTCTTTCTTCGCTTTCTTTCTCTTCTCTCCCCACCCCCACACTTTCTTTTAAGAGATGAGGGGGCTTGAAAGTCTGCACAGGAGCCTTGAGGTCCCGGTTTAAAGCTGTGGGTAATTTCCAGCCCCAGGACTTCCTGCATTTTAGAAAAAGTCAATGTTATTTCAAGGGAAAATGAGCTGTTTTGCTTCCCCTTTCTAGCCCCCATCTCCCCAGTTGAGTGTACTTCTTTTCTTTTCTTTCTTCTGAATTCCAGACAAAAACGCCCTTGTACTCAGCTCACACAGAAGGGGATGTTTAAATATAGTCCCACACCTGAGCTGCCGATTCTGTTTCTCCCCTTCCAGGGGGAGATTGGCAGCAAATTGTAAAGGCAACCAAATTCTCAGCAAAACAGGAAGGTGAAAGAAGCAAGAAATGTAAACTTTAGCTCAAGTACATTTTAGACCTTAATTGATCATCATCCCGTGAAGAAAAGAGTGGCTTCTGGAAATAATTTTACCTTTATCATCTTCCATTTCATCAATCAAATCATCAAAGCTGAGGCTGAAAATCTATTTTTCAAAGAGAGATGGAGATAGAGTTGCTTTTGCTCGGCCTCCTCGATGAGCAAATGTGGCATGTTGAATACCAAGTGTCTGGACATGGATTTGAAGATACTGAAGTGGCAGGTGAACCCATATGCATCCTGGCTTGAGGCCCTGTTAAACTTCCAGAGTCCTCTCCCCTGAGCTACATATATGCAGATGTTACCGATCTGGCAGGAGAGAGCCCACGGGACTGCCATCCCTAAAGGTGTCCCTTAACTGCCCCCTGCCCGAAAAAAAAGTTAAAGTGAATGCCACCGTTTCAGAAGGTGCCAATGTGATCTAGTAGCTTCTCTTGCAACTGAACTCGTCCCTTTGTCTTGTACGTGGATGTCCTGTTTTTATTAGCATGATACAGATTTATCTGCCTTGAATCAGACACGCTTGTTCAGGAGAAAATGAACTATCTTGAATCTTGTGTTTGACACTGTATTAATTTTTCTTTGTTTACAGAGACCATATTTATACTGTTGATATAGACACATCACATACAGAAGAAATTTATTGTAGCAAAGTAAGTAGCTTTAAAACCATCTTTCTGAAGTTAAAGACTTTGGAATAGTTGTTGAAGATGTTACATATTTTAAATGCATTGGTTGAGATGACATGGCTTACGATAATTTCAGATATTTTGTGAAATCCTAATTTGGGAATAAACTGGGGCTTAATTCATGTTCACAGTTAGGCACTTCATATTTTATTCATTGAACATGTGTGCATACAAGCTTTAGAGTCTTAAATAATTCTTTGAATTCCTTTAATAAAATATTGCCATATTTGTCCAGGAAAATATCAGTTTTCCTGTGCAAAAGCTTGTCCTAGAAATGCTGTATTGTTATGTTTCCATGTCTTGAAATATTAAGTTTGATTTGACTGTTGTGGTTCAGGAATTTGATCATTGTCGTTTTTAGGCGCACATAAAATATAACCTAAGCTTCCCTTGCAACACCACGTGGAGGTATTTTAGTTAATAAAATCTGCCACAGAAGTAGATGATCCCTTCAGTCCATGAATTTACGTGGAGCCCAACCTGAATTAAATCTTTGTCCACCTAAATTGAATGTCCCCTTTATGTTTAAGAAAATGACTTCCATATTTTAAGGAAAAAGACCACTTTATGAAAGTTGATTCATCAAATGAAAGGCAAGGCCAAAGACATGCTTTTTATCAAAATGAGCATAATTTCACCAGCCAATTTGGATACTTCATGTGAAATTTCCACACTCCTGTTCTTCTTTCCTTCCTCCTTCATCTTTATCTCAAAGAGAAAAACATCATTTTGTAGTTTAATGAATAGATAGGAGTTCAAAATTAAATGAACATTTCCATCTCTTATCTTCCGTTGTTATGGTGAATTAATCATGGAGAAAGGGTGCGTAAAGCTTTCAATAAATATATGTTCAGCCTCTGCTCTCCCCAAGGGAACTCTTATTTCTCAAATCAAATCCAACAACCTCTGGACTCTCATTGATTTCTTTCTTGATCCTTGCAGAAACTGACATGGAAATCTAGACAGGCTGATGTAGACACATGCAGAATGAAGGGAAAACATAAGGTAGGCAATTTTCATTTCTCCTGCAGCTGCCACTTTGGGTTAAATTTTGGGCTGTTATCTCTAGCTGTAGACCGTGATGTGGAATGGTTCATGGTAGTCCCCTTTTCCCCAGTAATTGCTTTTTCCATCAACTTATTGAAGGCTTTAATTTGCAAAAATAGTTTGCTTTTAATGTGATGAAACATTACGACAGCTGCGAGGCTTGTGTCGTGGTGAACTCCTTAGGGGCACTGGGGATTATGGACACCAAGCTGGCTGCCCAGCCTCCCCACCCCCCACCTTCTGAGTGCACTCGGGGGTCTGTGGGAGCACTCAGGAAAAGCTGCAGCAGACACACAGGGGGCTGAGCCTTCGGTCATAGAACAACACGAAAACACACTTCAGCTGGAAACCTTTTACATCAGGAGACCCTGGAGCATCTGGCATTAAAATTAATATAATGGGGGACTGGCTCTCCCAGGCTTGGTTTCCTTTTGTGACATAAACAAAGCGTCTTCCTTTCTATGCCATGCTTTCATTTACTGTTCCGAAAGCAATTGTTCTTGTCAACATCATCTTCTGGTTAACATCAGGAGGAGCCTGAACTTTGAACAGGCAGACACAGCCACACTCCCCCCTCGCTGTCAACCGATTGGGGTAGATGGTCAAGAAGGGGCGTCTGCACTGAACGGACTGGATACTAAAATGTCTGACTTATTTTTCAGGATGAGTGTCACAACTTTATTAAAGTTCTTCTAAAGAAAAGCGATGATACCCTGTTTGTCTGTGGGACGAATGCCTTCAACCCTTCCTGCAGAAACTATAAGGTAAGGTAAATGCTGTTCTGTCTGTCAGAGCCGCCGGCCAGCAGGTAGTCTGTGACTTGAGATTGCACCCGCAGCAACCTAAGAGGGTGATCAGACGCCACCCGGGCCCTCTCGCTTGTCCCACTGAATGTGCTGCTCCGCGTGAGCCTCCTGAGCAGGCTCTTGAGCTTCCTGTTTGTCCAGGGCTGATTGACAGCTTTAAAGAGCCTACCCAGTAAAGTTCATTTCTCTAAGACCCTATTCTTTATTGTTCAGAATTCCGGTATAACTACCACGTACATCATGTGGGTTCCCTTCCTCTCTTTCTCCCTCCCTGCTACCCCATCGTCTCCTCTCTGAGCACAGAAACACACTTATATCCTGCATGATTCCTAGTTTAAAAGCTATCTCAAAAGCATGCCATTGGAAACTATACTTTCCTCTAGGTGAGGTTTTTAAGAACAAAGGAATTTCATTCCGTCTAGCACTCGGCTTATTTGTCCATGGCCTTACCTGCCTTAGTCTCGACGCCCGGGGTAAGAAGGTAACAGTCACAGAGCTGGTGTAGCAGCTGGCTAGTCTCGATACAGCCATAGAGGCGCTGCTGCAGGGGCAGGGGCGGGGGAGTGCTGCAAGCTCCTGGCTCCACATGCGTTGTTAGCTTCCCTTGTCCCTCCTCTCAGCCACAGTTTCTGATTTAGCAAATACATACTGCATTTCTCCCAACACCAGGCGTCAGGGTTGTAAAGACAAGCAGGAAGCCTCCATCTTAGGGGGAGACAGAGAGGGAGAAGAAACTCTACGGGGCGGCTGCCATGCCAACATAAGCAGAGTATTATGAAAGCGCAAACAGGAGAACTTAGCCTGAGATGAGGCATCAGGGAAGGCTTCCCGAGGTGGGAGACAGCCCCTCTCGCTGACATTCCCTGCCACTCCTTATATGGGGAACATAATCACCCCCAGAACAGGGTGCTCCCAAGAGGTGTTCTAGTGTACTTCTGGGGTTTATAACAAATGAGATCATGCCTTATCTTAGTCATGAAGAAGTTAGCCAAATGGCAAGAGAAGGGCACTTCAGATGGGGGAACAGCATGAACGAAGGCACCGAGTAAGACATACCTGTAGAGCTGGAGAAACTCCATTTGTTATCACATTGGAGTGACAGAGTGATAACAAAAATGAGACTAGAGAGGAAAATGGCCCCAGAGATGAAGGGAAGAGAGGAGACTCAGGAAATACAGCACGATTCAATAGTTGATGATCAGCGCAGAGTAAGAAGAGGAGTTGGAATGACGGGTGGGCTCTCTCTGGGGTGAGCAGATGGATGGGGCTGCCACGAATTTAGCACGAAATAAAGGAAAAGAAAGCAGTGGGGCTAGGAGTGGGAACAGGGGCCCAGTTTGCACACCTGAGTGTGACTAGCACCGAGGATGGCAGTGCCTCTGGGACATGATGGAGACGTCTACAGGAAGTTGGATGAGCAGGCCTCTTGATGTAGGAGGGGGAACATGGGTAGAAATACAGATGTGGGTTTCATCAGCATAAGCTGAAGCATCCTTCACTTTCATGTGAAGTATGAAGACTGAGAAAAGTAAAGATGGGCTGATAATCAGAATCAGTCTTTGGCGTGACAGTTTTGGTTTTTTTTTGTTTGTTTTGTTTTGTTTCTAAAGACTTATTTTATTTATACATACAAGCTGGGGTACAGGCCAGGGGCGTGGGGCGGCAAGAGGGTTCACCAGAGACAGAGCGGGGAGCAGAACAGGCAGATCAGAAATACACTGCTGAGGGGAGCAGCGGGCGAGGCAGGACAGGTCTGCCACGCCATGTGGGATTCTCCCCGGCCGGGCGTCGAACTCGCGTCACTGCTGCCGACAGCTCCACAGCGCAGCGCTTAACTGCTGCGCCACCCGGGAGGCCCAGGCGTGACAGTTTTAAAAGACTCTGCCTTTCCTCAGAGCAGCATTGAAGGTGGGGCATATACTTGACTCTCAGTCATCTTCCACCTTACATTTGGGAACTAGCATCAGCAGGGCCAGGATTAGGGTGCGCCAAGTGAGGTACTTGCCTCAGGCTCAAACTGAGGGGCCACCCCCAAATTTCAGTCATCTAGGTAAATGTTATTTTTAAAACAATATTTTTAAAAATCCAAATGAATGCCAAAAATCCTGTTTTGAAATACTGAAGCCGTAAATAAAGATGGGGACCCTTCATTTCTAGCCAAGGCAGCTGGTCCAACCCAGGCTTACAGTCACCTTAACAGCATGGGTTGCGGTTCCAACTTCAGTTCTCCCACTTAACATTCCATCCCTGTTTGTCACTGTTTAGGGCTCATTAAGATTAATGCGTCTAACACATCGCAAGGAATTCCCTAGCTGGAAAGCTATCTTTTATGACAAATTGCAGGTTTCCTTAGCGTGGCAATACACGGGCAGCCCGTGATCTAGCCCATTCTTCCTGCCCGAGTTCCATTCCCCGGACGCCTCACCTGTAGTGCTGCCTTCACCTCTCGCTTGTTCTGGCCACACCTGCTGAGATGTGTTTCCAGGAGCCCGGGCCTCTCAGCAACCACAGGCAGGCTGTTCTCCCCACGCAGTCCCCATTCAGTATGCCCAGCGCTGTGAATGGTGGGAAAAAACCTTGATGCTGCTAGAAAAAATCACTTAGACAGGCCCAGAGGGACTGCGCGTGATCCAGGACATGGTGTGTTTCACCACAGGGAGGATGGACACCTCTAAGTGCTCTGTATCATGGACTGGAACAGAGGTTCCACGTAAAACCCAAGATCCATCTTCTACAGAAAAACCCAAGTCTCGCAGTCCAAGAAGCACCAAGTTGATTAGACCAGCTTGACGCAGGAGCGGGACAAATTTTCAGTCTCCGCCTCTGCATCAAACCCTGATTTGTACAACTTTTCTAACAGAAGTAAGCAAACATGTGGGAGTTCCATGAGCTGGCCACTCGTGGGCCACTGTGACCTATTTGCTGTCTGCAAACCACAGCAGAGCAGCCCTTGTCGCCTACGGGGTATGGCCCCGTATCGCGAGGCCGGCCCGGGACAACTAGGCCGCTGTTGACCTCACTACATGACTGTCTCGTGGCGGTGTTGGGATAACCCTTCCTGTGACAGCATCATACTTTGCTGACGCAAATGTCTCGACGTGTGGACACGATGTCCACTTCGCTGTCCCTCATTAAATTTTGTTCCCCATTCCCACCCCACCCTCCGGACCTCATTCCTCATACCATTGTCGCACAATCAGCTCTTACTAGCCCGCGTGCTTTCAATAAATGGCACAAGAGCTTCTGCTCAAGTAGCAGAGTCTTGTCTTGCAAACCTGCTCCACCCCTGCTGTGTCCCTCATCTCCACAAAGTTCCTGTCACGACAAAGGTGCTAGAGATGACAGCCCTAAATAAGGGGAGCTGGGGAAGCAAGCTGTAGGCGACCACTGGCGGTCTCAAGCTATATACTTCTTAGCTTTTCCCTCCTGTTATCTCTTGAACTTCTGCAAAAGTCAGACTGGAACTTCGTAAAATGAGCTGCACTTCGGGGTGCACTAGTTCCCAGGGGGCTGCTGTGAAGTCTGACATTGGATGACTGTGACAAGGATTACTTCTAACTTCACGGAAGGCGGCGTTCACCTGGGCACTGTTTTGTCCTGGACCTCTCCAAACTCACAAACACGTTCATTCTTCACGCCTTCCTGCCTTGGGCTAGCCACTGCTGTGGCCTTTTGAGAAGTAGGTACATTTAAAAATAAAGATGCCCCTTGCAGATACTTCCCACTGCCAGGACCACAGAACACACGGGTTGGGATAAGGGCATTTTCTTTGGTTTCCTGTGTCCTAAAATCACTTGTGAATTTTTGCCTGACTCACAGGCCACAAAGTCAGCCCCATTTCAATAGGAAGTTCTTATTGGGATAAAATATCAGCAAAAGGCTTTTCATAAAAATGTGCCGGGAGAAAGAGTACATTTGTCTTAAGGGTTATCCGACTCGAACATCTTTGCCCCAAAATGTTTTTAATGCAGCTGCTTTATATGAGTCTCAGCGACAGTTTAAACAAATGGAGTGGCTTCGATAGGGACCGTATCAAATTGACTGTAGTCAGAAAAGGGACCATCCTATCCCTGAAAAAATGGTCTCTGGGAATTCAGAACAACAGGTACCGCTGACTACACAACAGGACTGCCCAGACAGAACCTTGCTCCTTCCTCCTGGGTGGTGCCCCCAAACACCTCGACTTCAGGCACCCTGACTTAGTGCTAAAGACCTTTCCATGGTCCAGCCTCAGTTCCCAGTTCTCAGATCTCTCATCAAACTGTGCAGCTGCCGTGTGGTGAACAGCATACCATAAAGAAGATCAAACCACAGAGGACTGGATAAACATGAACAATGTAGAGATCAGTTTATGGACTCAAGGAGCTGTGATTTTACAGGCTCTGGCAGTCCCGAGAAGGCAGGGAGGTCAGGGAGTCCTCACTCAGCGTGGTCGGTAGCTTCTTGGAACTACGACCTGAAGCGAAAAGACTTAGGAAGCTGGTCCTAGAATGATGACCTTTCATCAGCATTGCCTGGGACTTTGTTTTTCTCACCCACATTGTAACGAAACAGTGTCCAACAAAACAACAACAGTGGGGGGCGGCGGGGGTTGACGCCACAGGTAGGTCAATCTCTGCCAATAGAATTAGACCCACAACAGTGAATGTGGGTCAGTGAGAAACTGTGTCCCCGGGGGGTGACACTGTTCCATCCTGGTCATGCCTCTGCCCTCTCTCTGACTAGCCTTGGGATTCTCTACTGGATGTTCTGAATCTAGGGAGGGAATGTGGGAAGAGAGACAACGTGGAGGGCACTGGAAAGATGCTTGCATGATGCTGAGTGCCTGCCCTCCCATGCACATTCCACTGGCCGAGCTTAGACACGGTGTCACACCCGACTGCAGGGGGGACGGGAGATGTAGCTTAGAGTGAGCTGGAGTAAAAGGAAGTGGAAGTCTGTGAACAGCTAGCAAGGTTTGCCCTCCCTGTACTGCCTACGGGACCAGGCAGGTGACTTGCAGGAGCAAAGAAAGCAGGACGTGGATACATTCCGTGGGTGAAAGCGCACTGGTGCTCAGCTAGAGCTCATCACCGGCACTTAGGTAAGACAGGGCTGAGGAGACTTTCCTACTTGTTCAGAAGAAGCAAGAAATGCAAGTTTTCATGTACAATATCCCTGTTAAAAATCAACATTAGTTTCTTTCTTCCTTTTTTTGTTTTACTACACTATGATGGCCACATAAAACTGACTTATAACCTCTAACACACAGGAAAGAGGTCTGAGTAAGCACCAATAGGCGAAAGTCAAATAGCAGCCCCTGCCTAGCTACCTTTGACCTGTCTGAACACCTCACTCTAGGCTCCCCTTTCTCACCCATACCGTAGGAGACTCCAACACATACCTGAAGTGCAAAAGGCCACCTGAGCTCTGGCAGCACCCTTGTTTTCGCACCTATATTGATGCCATACTATCTTGCCAGCTTACTCAAGGAAAAATTCCAGTGTCTTCTTCTGGGATTTAACCCACAAAGACCGGACTCCTCAGGCAAAACAAAACCAGAAACTGAAGTCATTCTCTATAGGGTTTATGACTCAACAGATAATTCAGGAGGGAGTGACGGAGGAAGAGGAGTAAGTTTTCCCTATGATTGCCTCAGAAATTCCTTTTCTAAGAAGATGCTTATTTCTAGATGATTCCAAAGGCTATGGGAATCTTATTTGTTGGAATGGCTCAGAATCAATCACACATGATTGAATTCAGACACTGAGCTGTAGAACCTCGGTCAAGTGAGTCACTCTCTCTAGACCTCAGTTTCCTCATCTGAACCAATATGTTTATCTCAAGAGTATTTGAGGATTACTTGCATCACAATCGCTTAGCACGAAGCGCTTTATAAATATTAGTTGCTGTTACTAATGTTGATGGTTGTTGTTCCTAATTAAGTGCTATTATTTCATTTAGATGGATACTTTGGAACCTTTTGGGGATGAATTTAGTGGAATGGCCAGATGCCCTTATGATGCCAAACATGCCAACGTCGCACTGTTTGCAGGTAAATGACCTGATTTCTCTCGGTTGCATTTGCTTTGCGTGCTTAGCCTGTCACTGCAAATCTGCTCTGGAGAATTCGCAGAGTCACACTTGTACTTTGCGTCTCTGGTGAATACTGTAATTAAGAATGTCTTTTCCATTTGAAGTTAGTATGGAAATTGTACTTTTGGTTCTTAAAAGGAGTCTTTGCCATGCTTACCCATGCATCTGTGCCTCAGAGGATGACAGCTTTGTACTGAATGTGTGACCTATCAGTGAAGCCATGTCTGGGCTCAAATAATAGAAAGTCCACCTCAAACCAGCAATGTGGATTTATTATTTAAGGTGGGGTAGACTTTCAGGTTGGTTTGGCTCAACAACTCAATGACAATTCCAGGATGAGTTCCTTTCCACGGCTCTGCTCTCTTTCCCTTCTTTCTCTCAGTGGGATTTGCTGCTCTGCAGTCATAGGATGACTGCCAGCCCCAAGCACAGCTCTGTCTACTTGCCCACACACAGAAAGCAGATGGAAAGACTCAAAAGGAAGCTTCTAGAAGCTCTGAGAGCAGTAAGGCCACGTACCCACAAATCTGCAACAGACATCTCCATCAGTATTATAGGCCCGATTAGGTGACATGCCTGTCACTGACAGGACTGCAGTGACCTAGGGGATGATGCTGATTTAACTAAGTTTACCCACACCCCCCCCTTCCCACCCTTGGTTTCACTGCACAGGATAAAACACAGCAGCAAATAAGCCATCATTTTCAAGTGTGCATGTGTTTTAATTAGGAAGTTATTTAGGAATTCATTGCCAGCTGTGTATGTGGAGGTGGGTGGAGGGAGAAATGCTGGTATAATAGTGATTGCTATAGCATATAATAAAGCAGTTAGCTAAAATTCCATCACAACAGCTAAAAACTGGCACATCCTAGCTGGATGAGGAACTCTAGGGCTTTGATGATGAAACAAGATTAGCTCCTCAAACCGCTTTGCACTCAACATGTGTCATCCATCTGTAGACCTGAATCTGTAGCCACAGATTGTAGAAATGGCTTCTGGCCAGTTAAAAAGAAAAGGTTGTTTGGGTCCTCCCTGGAATTGAGAGCACAGTATTACTGGGCAGCCGCATTGTAAGGAACAGAGTCTCGTAAACCTCTTTGTCAGCAAGGATAGGAGCTAGGCCAGTCAGAAGAGTACTTGAACATAGTCTCAAGTGCATAACTTGTACCATTGCACTTTTCTGACACTTGAACCTGCATTAGTTGGTACCCTGGAGGATGTGGGCTGCAGTGGAGAATTTAAATTGAACTATAAACTCAAAAGAGGGCTTGTAGCCTGAGGTAGAATGGGGAGAAGTATTTCCTAAGGACACCAACCTTCCAGAAGCTACACAGAACAAACCCCATGAGACAATACTGTGCCTGCCCCTCCCCACCATGGGTTATTTCAGCAGTTTTTCTTTGGCATGTTTGAAATCTCATAAAAGCTCAGTCCTTATTTATAGAAGACCCTGGCTGCAAGTGAATAGCTGTCATATTAGCAAAGGCGGCAAAATAGTGCTCTATTTTACAAATAGAAGTTCTGGTGAGGTAACCAATACTGGATGTAAAACAAAAACTACTCGAGAGGAGTTGGGAAAACACACACACACACACAGTTTGCTACCTGCAGTTTAAATCTAATCAACACCATCAACACTTATTAATATATGGCTGTTAATAATGCAGCTATCAACCTGTTCTAACTTGAGCCTGAGTAAATTTCAGTGACCCCCCAAGACCAAAAGTAGACACCAAGAACTTTGCTTAGGTATGTCTGGACAAGCTTCTTGGGGGAAAAAAAAAACAACATGCTTATACCACACACAAGGGGAAGGCTTGAACAGTATATATGTCACTTTGACACACAGATAATGAAGATGTGCAACCACTAAAAATGACCTAAGGAAGTCATTTTTTTACTTTGAACATAATTATTGGTTCGGTGCCATCTACATAGATTTCACTATTCTAGAACATTCCCCTTGATTTTTTTTTTTTTTTTTTGTGTGTGTGTGTGCACAGAAGTTTGCTACTGCAGAAAATGACCCAAAAGGATGAATCCTTAATTCTCTCTGCTCTCTTTTGCCTTGGCTGTACCCTCAAGCGTATCTCCCCCAAAGCATGCATGCTTGAAGAAAGCCCAGTTTGCACTCGGCATTCTCTTTCCCCTTTGATTTCTCGGTCTCGGCGTCTCGTTTATCAGAATGCTTTCAGGTCATGACTTTGGAAACACTGGAGCAAATGTCTCTTATTTGAGCTAGACTGACATGGCTTAGTGGCTCTCATGAGTGACTGATTCTTGGGTCTAAGTAGCAATTTCACCAGCTCTCTTTTTGCTAATGAATCCCCTCCTCTTCCCACTCTTCTCACCTGCTCTGGCGGAAGACGCCATTCCTTCTGCTTACATTTACAATTTCTGGCGATACAATCAGCTCCTATCTCTCCCTGGGCTCCCACCTAATCCACCTTACCACGGTGTGGCGGAAGGCGCAGTGTCCAAGGGACCTTGGCCTTGAGCTCTCAGTCAAGGGCCATCTAATCAAGTGAAGCACACACCATTTTTCATTGACCCTGTTCCCGGAGCTGCTGCTGCTGCTTAGAAATTGCCATGCAATTTAAAAATGAAAAATGTTTCATCTCTCATGATCCCAATTTAAAATGGTTAGAAATGTGGGCCAAGTATTTTCCCAGTGACTCTTGGATTTTCCCCAGTTGTCCTCTCTCATTTGCCTGATGCAGGAAAGCAATCGTGGGGGATGTCTTCATTACTCCCCCACACCCACCGTCTTGCTCCCACCCCATTCACCTCTTTTCTCTTTCCTTCTAAGATGGAAAACTGTACTCGGCCACAGTGACTGACTTCCTTGCTATCGATGCAGTCATTTACCGGAGTCTTGGAGACAGCCCAACCCTGCGGACCGTCAAGCACGATTCAAAATGGTTGAAAGGTGAACAAATAAAAGAGAAAAAGGGGGAGTGGGGGAAATGCCTATCTTGGGGGAGATTTAGGTGGACCGGACTTTAGTTTCATTTTTAGTAGTGGCTTCTGACAGAGAGGAAGCTGGGAACTGCATCTTTTGCCACAACTGATTTATTTACCTCCCTTCTTCACTTTCCATGAGTTTCTGCAGTATTAACAAAGCTACCACTGCCAGTACGACAGGGTACATTATATTCATCTTTCTCTGCCTTAAACTCTCGTTTCGGAGCCCCCATTAAGAGAATTGAACATTTCATTCATGGAAGGAATCGGGGGAGTGGAGGTGGTGGGGAAAAGCAAGAAAAAGAAAAGCTGTTCACAACCTTCTATGAGTCAGGGTTGACGAAGAGATGTGTACAAAATCCTTTCTGTAATGTGTGCATTCCATTGTGGAAAATAAAATTACAGAGATATGCAAAACTCATTTATTCTTCATTGTTAATTGCAACTGCTTCTGAAAGATGTAATTTGTAGGCTTGAATGCTCTCTGAAATCACCAGTACTTGCCTGTGTGAAGTCATTAGAAATGGTTAGTGTTAAGCAAATGTCTAATGGCCCTACATTTTTAATTAATAACATGTCTTGGGTTGCAAGTGATTGAAGTTCCTTTAACTCTCTGTGACATGTCTCCAATTAAAGTGTCTGTTTGTCCCCAGAACCGTATTTTGTACAAGCAGTGGACTATGGAAACTACATCTACTTCTTCTTCAGGGAAATAGCAGTGGAGTACAACACCATGGGGAAGGTAAGCAGGGCCAGTTCTCGCTTTGGACTCCAGTTGCTATGCATGATCTTGAAATGAGAACAAGCCATCTAGTCATGAGGTCATCGTTGTGAGATGATTCAGCCACAGATTGGTGGGCCTCAGAGTCCTGGATACATTCTTCTACCAGTCCTGGAGAGTACCTCCCTCTTCAGTACTTCTAGGAGAATTTAACTGGCAGATGTGTGGTTGATTTCATACCAAGCTTTGTGTTCTCTTGAGATGTGGTTTCCAGATACATTCAAGAGCTTTTTTTCTTTTCAACTTGATCCCCCACCAGAGAGGGAATAAAGATCCTGTATCTTTGAGCAAACAGATTCTTCATTTTTGTCTTCATTGCAAGAAGCCATCAGACACTTAGTGGATGTCCATTTGTTATTTTTACCAGCGAATAGATCAAGGTCACTAAGTTGAGGGCACAGATTCAGTGCTGGGGTGGCTCGCACAGTTAGAGGAATTCAGAATATGAGATTCAGAGCCCAGAGGCAGTTCTCGAGGATGGCAGCGAGGCGCATACAAAGTGTGCTTTTGTTTGAGGAAATAAAAAGCTAAGCAGTCTGTATGGAAATGAGTTTATGTGGCTGGGAGCGGATCCCCTGAAGGATTTATGGCTCTGGATTAAATGCCACAGCCTTATCTTTTAAAACATGCTGTTGCAGGGTTGAGTTCCTCTCCCACCCGCCACCCCCTTTTTTGCTACTGATTTTAGAAACACAGGATTAAATTAAGCACCTTGTTCTGTCTCTATTTTCAAAGAAAAGCGAATTCTGCTAAGATCTCCTGGAAAACTGAATGCATTTCATTCTCCCTGGGTGTTGTTCCTCTGCAGGTAGTTTTCCCGAGAGTGGCTCAGGTTTGCAAGAATGACATGGGCGGGTCTCAGAGAGTCCTGGAGAAGCAGTGGACATCCTTCCTCAAGGCGCGCCTCAACTGCTCCGTGCCTGGAGACTCCCATTTCTACTTCAACATCCTGCAGGCGGTTACCGACGTGATTCGTATTAATGGCCGCGATGTTGTCCTGGCGACCTTTTCCACACCCTATAACAGGTAACCATGGCCTGGCCACGTTAACCTAATCAGCTTTTCCTGGCATCCTCATCCCAAGGGTTCCCTTCTCACACGCGAGATTCTCAACTGACAGAAAAATGGCCACCACCTCTTTGCAGCTAAAAAGCACTTAACACTGTTTTCTCATCAACAAATTATCAGTCATTTATAAGTATTATTAGATTAGAATATTAGGGAAAGAAATTGAAAATTGACGACAATATCTTCTATTTCTATGTCTGGCATATAAACACTATTCATGTGTTACTTCTGAATCTCTCCAGTAGTCCTGGAAACAGGATGCTGTGGCCTTCTCTTTACACTAGAGGAAACTGAGAGCAACTGAAGCACCTGGCCCAGGTAGTCAGTAGGAAAAAGGCAGCCCTGGAACTCAAGAATGACCCGCTTTCTCTTCTAGGTCAGCTGATCTTCCACTGACTTTTCATGTTTCTGTCTGGATTGGTAACTTCCGACAAAAAGCACTGGAAACTTCCTAAAATGCTACAGAGTGAAATTTGGGACTCAGATCACTCTGTCTTGTACCCCACTTAAAGAACCCTGGTTATAACCCTGTTGGGGGGCCCAAACCCCAAGCACAACATTACTCCGACTCTGCAAGTCTCTAGTAAGGATTCTAAGGCATCAAACGCTCTACCATGAAATGCTGAGTATAACTCTGTTCATGCCACTTCTTGCATTTACTTAAGCTAAGACATTAAGCAATTAAATACCACACTAATCATTGATCCTGGAGTGGTGGGAAAGCGTGGAGATTAAAGAATGAAAGGGCCACACCAGGTTCCCTGGTTCTCTCTCCCAGACCTTAGTATCCTCACAGGACCTTAAGGTCTCCCAGACCTCAGTGACTCTGGACGTGGTCATGAACTCTGAGTGCATGTACTATAGTCTCATTCCTGTGGAAAATTCTGAAGGTTCTCCACTGCCTTGCTCTAGGCCTCCACCGCTTTGCTTTGGACTATGTGTTTCACAAAGACTTGAGGGACTTGATGAGTCTAGATGGCAGGCTCAGATAGGATGAGATTGGAGGATCATATCTAGAAAAAAAAATGCTTGAGAACTGGGTAAAGCCCAGAACAATGCAAGCTGAAAGATGAAATTACATTCCTCAGTTATATAGGGGGCAAGAGTCAAAGCGTTCCCTACTGAAAATATCTGAAAATATGAACCCACGCTACAGCAAGTAGTAGGCAGTCAGATTTAAGTAAGCTTTAACCATATGCAGGGAATTTTAGCCTTGAGAATAGAAAAGATAAAAAGTTCAAGTCCTGACAATTCATACTTCAGTACCAACCTCTGCAGGATTGTTGGAGAAAGAATACTATGTCCATACATGGATATGCAGGGGCTGGTGGAATTTCCAATTTCTTTGTTTGGAAGAAGATGAGTTACTCTGCGATTACAATACAATAGTAGGTTTCTATGTACTAAAGTCATTCATTTAAAGTATTTTCTTAAAAGGGCCCTAGCCAGCACCCATATTTTGTTTTCTATTCCGTAACATAGAAAATGGTAAATATATGCATGCCTGTTTTCCTCTGTAAATCAGTCCCTCTCTGGTTTTACTCCTGGTTTCAGCTCTCTCCACCCCATCCTCCACTCACGCAAACTAACTAGGTCATATCAGGCGACTGCAAATCCTTTACGTGTCTGTCTTGGCTTTGGAGGTAAAGCACCAGCTCCTAGGCACGGCACGCACGCCTCGTGATTCGACCCGCCTCCTCATGCCCCACAGGCTCGCTGGAGCTAAGTGTGCTTCTTGAACAAACCCTGCGCCCTCATTCATGTTCAGCTGTATGGCTCCTATCTGTTTGTCCTCTGGACCCCCGGGGCTGCTCCAAGTCTCAGCTCAAGTTCCCGCCCATGGAATGCATACTGCTCTTACAGATTGTTCTACATTATTTTTAGTAGTGCTAGTAGTACTTGTTATCAGCATTGCTGTTGTTATTGTTGATGTTATTTTTCTCCACACTGAACCTGAGTTAACCAAGAGCAGAACTGTTGTTATTGAACATTTTCTCTTGGAGATTATAGATTCCACAAATATATGCTGAATGAACAGGTGGGAAGATGAAAGGGAAGAAGAGGTAGTAAAGAAGGGAGGGAAGAAGAAAGGATTTCACAAGTGATTCTAGCCTTGGGAGGTTATAAAACTCAAGGGTGTCTTTAGTTATTACGAAGTGCCTCATAAAATACTTCAACCAACATTTATCTTATTTTTTCTTAGTATATAAATATGTGCACCTATTACTTGTAGGAAAGGGAGGTGTGAAAATACATACATACATAATGCTAGGGTTCTGAAATTCCAAAACAAATGGTGCATCACTGTTTTATACTCAATTATGTGAAACACATGACAGACCTTAAAAATTCATCCTGCCACCTTGCTTTAAATTAACTTTCTAATCTCTCTATTTCTTGCTTTATTGGTAATATGCAATAGTTGCATTAGGAAATTAAAAATAGTGTAGAATTCTCCTAATCATTTATTTAGTGATTAGCATAAACTGCACATTTCCAATATCAGGTCTCCTTCAGTTTCTCTGCCCTGCATGGTATTCCCACGTGACCAAACCCCCACCTTGCCCTAGATGCTCCTGCTGGGCAAAGGCCCACCACCTCAAAGTTGATTAAAACTCTTGGCCAGCTGGTGCCTGCAATTTATTCGATCAAAATCAAGGAATGATCATAGTCAAAAACAAACATGGATTCAAACAGTGCACCCAGACGAATGAATAATTCAATGCTTCTCACGACTGAAGAAAAGAAAAACAAAGAAAACCAACTCCCCAAGTCCTTCCAGGAGGGCGAGGCAAGGATGTAATTATGGTAGAGATTACCGTCATTATTATTATTTAACATTTAATAGAGCACTTTATTTCTGAAGTACTGGTGCTTTGGAGCATTTACATTGTTTGGAGATTTACATTGTTTAGTCATATGCAAATAAGTAGGAAATAAAAATCGAAACGTTCAAACATAAAATATACACGGGTTCCCCACATACACATTCTTACTCATGGGTGTCTTGCTTGAGGAACCCAATTCAAAGCAGCAATATGTGGCCAGTGGGGGCACTTTAATTTCAAATTTTCGCCAATATTAGCAGTGCAGAATGTTTTCCAAAGATTTTATCCTTGGGTTATTGGCTGAAAATATCAAGAAATTCAGGAAATTTCTGTATCACCAGTTAAACCATTCTTCCTTTATAAATAAAAGCAGTTCCAAAAATAAGTCACGGAGAGCTCCTTTCCTCTCCAAGAGTTTGCTGCAACTAGCCTTTATTTAAGGCCATGAATGCAAATTTGATTCACAGAAAGATTCTCTTTATGCTCTAGGATCCCACATCTATAGTATTCAGGGTATGAACTTGAAATTTCAGCGGCCCATAATAGGAAAGTTCCTTTGGGTTATGTTTTCCAAACGGCAGGCTTGACAGTTGCATGAAAGAGCCTTTGTGTGAAATGTTCCATTGCAGCATCCCCGGCTCTGCGGTCTGTGCCTACGACATGCGAGACATCGCCGCCGTGTTCACCGGGAGATTCAAGGAGCAGAAGTCTCCGGACTCCACCTGGACGCCAGTCCCTGATGAACGTGTGCCGAAACCCAGGTAGGTGCAGACACACAAGTGACCCTTTGCTCCTCCCCGACAGTGTCCTGTGGGCTCACGCCCTTGCCTTCTGCGCTTTCCCGCGGTGACAAGTCCGCACCGAGAGGCCTTCGAGGTCATCTGCCTTCATCCCCTGAACCAAAACCCAGAATTCCTCTATTTGTGGTCAAAACCATGACTCTCTAGTCTTTTACTTAACATGTCTCGGTAATTAATGCAACATAAATCCAAGGACGAAAGGAACCATGTGGCCCTCCCAGCCCCGATGGCCTGCAGTTCAGGAGACTGAGGCCCAGAGAGGTACGAAGTGTGCTATGCTCGTGCGTGTAGCCGGAGACATGGTTTCCACTGCTCCTTCCGGCTTCTCCTCAGTTTACAGAGACCTATGTCTTTAAAGCCTAATAAAATGTGGACTATGAATGGTGTTCACTGGATTTGGTGACTGGGCAAGATCAGAGCTGAGTCCAGGGCTCCAGGCCAAGGGCAGAAAGACACCAGCAGCCACAATGATACTAGGGTAGCTCCACCACAATCTGTCTGTTTGGGGTCCAGATGCAATGCAGATTCCCCCTTCCCAAAATGTACCCCAGAATTGCTTTCATGGGGAACTATTGTCCAGAGACCCTTGGTCCTATGTACTCACCTTCAGATCACCTGCGAAGCCAGCTAATTCATTCTTTCTTGCTGAGCTAGAATGACAGTCTCCCTGGACCCTGTGCCTGCCACCTTTGTGGGGCACACAGCATCCCTCGTGACAGTAGTGCAGTCTCAGTTGTACGGAAACACCCGTGGGCCAGCCTCCCCAGGGCATTTGTGTACCGCTGGAAGGAAGCTCCATGTTGTATTACTTGTTTTGGTTTCCAACTCTCAACTCCAACCTCCAACCCTCAACACACACACACACACACACACAAACACACACACCTACACACCCCTACCCAGCCCGGTTCAGGTAACTATACTCACTTTTATTACTTGTTTGGGTTAACTCTCAACTCCAACCTCAAACCCTCACCCCCTACACACACATACACACGCACACAAACACACACGCACGCACGCACACACACTACCCAGCCCAGTTCAGGTAACTGTACTCACTTAGATCATGTGCACCCAGCAGGGAAAGCCCCATGGCTCACCCTTCTTCGGCCCCAGAACCATCTGCCAAGCGCATGCCCTGTTTCTCGCAGAGAGAGCAGATGAGATGTTACAAGCTCTCCCTGGCGACCTGGGATCACTGCGTGCCTGCTGAGATGATTAGCTCCCTTCCAGGCAAGCGGGAAAAGGAGCTGAGCCGGAGGGCCCAGGTTTTAGGGAGAACTTATGTAACAGGCTCCCTGTGGTATACAAACAGGGTGGCCTTCGACATCACTGGGACACGTGTGAAAGTGAGTTCCTGCCACTGGCAGTATGCAAATCCTCATTCTCCCACGTGCTCCCTCATCCCTCCTGCAGACAGGAGATGCCTGCATGGAGCTTTCCGGTTAGTGCCAGGAAAGAGCTTCTGCAGGGGTCTCAGACAGGCCCGTCTCCCCTCCTGCACCAGCGGGCATAGCACGTGCCTGCAGCAGCATTGGTTTTGGGGGCCCTGATCTCATTTATACGGGATGTCCCTTGAGTCCTGAAAGCCAGGAATTTCTTAAAGAAATGAATTTTCACTGTCATTGCTTAGCAATAAAGAACTGACCTTTCTGGAGGGCCACCAGCTTAATTGGCTTCTCATATCTATCCATATCAAACAGAAACCAAAACAACATTAAAAAAACAAACCCAAGTGTTCTCTGACCTCCAGCTTACTAGAGATGCTAATGTTCAGTGGCACTGGTGGGGTGCCGGCTGCTGCCTTTTCACTGCCTGTGCCCACTGCATTTATGACCAAGTCGGCTTAGTTCTTCCCTGTCGTCAAGCACACACCCAGGCCTTCTAGCAGGGTTTGGGGACAGGTGAGCTGATTGTGAAACACACAAACCACACACACCTTCCTCGCTGGTGGCAGCCTCTCTGATGGCTGCTTCCTGGAGCCCACTCAGGCTTCTGGGGGGAGGCCAAGCCACGCCCAGCTGAGGCTGAACTGCCCCGGCTGAGGTTCCTCCGCGGAGGAGGAGGTAAGCCGGAGGGAACTTAAGGCCATTTCACTTGACTGCATTCTGCATCGTGCACCTTCCTCTTCCCAGCCCAGTGTGCATTCTCCTTCATGCCAGGGGCAGTTCATTCAAAGACTCTGCCACAAGGCATGAAATAAGCTCGCTTCCTACCATCCTTGCTTCTGTTTTAGGCCAGGTTGCTGTGCGGGCTCATCCTCCTTAGAAAAGTATGCAACCTCCAATGAGTTTCCCGATGACACCCTGAACTTCATCAAGACACACCCGCTCATGGATGAGGCCGTGCCTTCCATCGTCAACAAGCCATGGTTCCTGCGGACGATGGTCAGGTGGGGACCAAGCCAGTCGTGTCCTAAGTGGATGGCCCTGATGCCTCGTGCTCAGAGAAGCCAGCAGTGGCTCGTGCTTTGAAATGCCACATACATTTTGTTACCCTGGGTGTTGATTCAGCTACGAAATGCCAGTGGGTTGGGTGGATGCCCCCCAACCCCATTACCATGCTCCCTGGTAGTTTCAGGCTAGCTGGACACGTGCCAACAGTTAGAGCAAACACGGCTGGCCCACTGACACAGTCTGGGCGGGAGCAGAGGGGCAGCGAGGAAGATGCAGTCCATGGCTGAAGGCGCCTTTTGGGTAGGTCTGGTCACAGACGTGCTGCAGATTGCAGCCAAGGCCCCCCCGGGGGCGAGCTGTCAGAGCAGCCCTTAGCTCTGTGATGTGGCGTGGCGGCCAACGGCGAGGGAGAGCTGATTCGGGAGCTGGGATGGCATCACATCCTCCTCCTGCTCTTTGTTCCAAGCTTATTTCCAAATCATTCAGCAGCTTTCCCAAGTACTATCCAGTTGAGCAGCCATCAAGCAAAAAGTTAATTGACCTCATCACCATTTTTATACTGTGACTTTATTGAAAAGTATTAAAATACCTGTACTAAAGGTATTAAAATACCATAATGGCCTTTGCCCATTAGGTGGAAACCGTGGTATATAACGTGCAGGAGGATCGACGTCACCTGGTTCCTGCTGGTGCTCAGGACAAATAGGGATCTGGGGAGTAGTGCACAGCTGAGGGATTTCAAGGGCGGTCCCAGCGGGTCCTAGCCTCAGCTTGTGGCAGGACCGAAGTGGCGCTTGTCTGTTTGCACATCCTGGTATTTTTATCAGCACGCCACCTCCCGATCCTTCAGAAGCCTCTCAGCCCCTCTCCAGATAGTCAGAAAGCTTTCCAATCTGACACCCTGCTGACAAGGCTTTGCAGCTCAGAGGAAGACTGGCAAGATGGTAGCCATAGCTTTGCTTTTCAATGTTAACTGGGTTCGCATATTCTTTCTTGCCCTCCTCACTGGAGACATCAGCTTTTCCTGGTTGCTCATGGAAGGGATCATTGCTGAGTGGTTTCAGATGGTTGTGCATGTCTATTTATTATGGAACTTGGCCTGCACACACACACATCTCCTTCCTCCCCTTGGAGCCAGACTAATACTCTGCATATGGAAATAAAGGACCAGAACAGCTTGAGAATATTATTTCTATGCATATATTTTTCTTGAGGTTATTACTAGAAAGCTCTGTCACAATTGTTTGAAGTGGAAGAGGGGACACTTTAATGACAGAGCAACAAAGAGATTTTTGAAAAGTGATTCCTGTCATTTCAGATACCGCCTGACCAAAATTGCAGTGGATACCGCCGCCGGGCCCTATCTCAATCACACGGTGGTTTTCCTGGGATCGGAGAAGGGAATCATCTTGAAGTTCTTGGCCAGGATAGGAAACAGTGGGTTTCTAAATGACAGCCTTTTCCTGGAGGAGATAAGCGTTTACAACCCTGAAAAGTGAGTAGGATGTTTGGTTCTTAGTCATTATTTGTTATGCTACAATGGCCCCTTTTCATTGAGAGAAAAAGCATGGTAGACTTAGGTTTGATGCATTTTTAAGTGACGTTTAATATTATTATAAAAGCTTTTAGTACATAATAAAAAGCATCATTCTCTTCTTGCCAATAATGTGTTTACATAGGCACTCAGAAATCTGGGTGTTCACACATAAGGATCTGTTTCACCGCCAATGAGATCGCATTAAGAGATCACCTTGTGGGCTGGGAGGTGGGGTACAAGAGTGGTGGCAGGCAAAAAGAATTGACCCAAGAGAGTTTATTATGATATTATCCCACCTTATAAAATTAGGTGCAGCTATGAGGGAGTAGAAGACAAGAGAATTATGGGCATGCAGCTGGACAAAGCAAGCAGCTCTCTGTACGTGGCGTTTTCTACCTGTGTGATAAAGGTTCCCCTTGGCCGGTGTGAACGACATGGGACGTGTAAAAAGTATGTGTTTTGCCTCCTTCACATTTAGAAAGCCCACAGTGCCTAGAAAGGAGTCCCAGGTCACTTATGGCCTCTTCTTCCTGCAGAACCTGTATTGCCTCCAGAGACCCATATTGCGGGTGGGTAAAGGAAGCTGGTGCCTGTGCCCATGTGTCACCCAACAGCAGGTATGGAGCCCGGGAAACTGGGGCGGGTCAGTGGCCTCTGGCTGCCATACATTCAAAACATGCGCTTAGCTGGGCTCACACACCCCGCTAGGCCTCCTGTTCACACACCTGCCCAGTGCAATTGCCAGCCACTCTCCTTCCTTCTCAGAGAGCGCCCCAACATCACACATGGCATATTTCCAACTGACTAATCATCCATCCTCAGACTGATTAAAATCCCCGAGAGAGGAGAGAGTGGACGGCTAAGTATTCCCTGGAGAGAGGGACAAGAAGGCGCTTGCCTGCTCATCACAGTGCGCCTGCAGCAGGGAGAGGGAACAAGAGGCTGTCAATTCGATTAGGGACACGGTTTGTCCATGCAAGGCTGAGAAGAAATTGCAGAGCGTTTGTTAAGTGATGCATTTGTACTGCAAGCATGGTGTATACAGCCAATAAACCTTTCTCCAGCACTGGAGAGCAGTTGGCCCTATTAATCATTAGTAGCCAATCAATTCTTGGCAATTCTCCCACGAATCAGCTGGAGGCAGCCAGTCCACTATGCCTGTGTTTTTGGTGCTCACAATCATTCCTGTCTTTAAATGCGTAGACAGCCCTGGTGAAAAGGTTTCTTTTATACTTTCACTTGAGTAGACATGGAATCGAAAATTACATTTGGAAAAATATTCAGTGCATGCTCTTGACTCGTTATGGCAACTCAAGGAAGGTACCTAAGGAAACCTTCTTCTTAGCCATCCCGTCAACAGCCCCAGAGCCCAAGGGGAAACACAATCATCCTCATAGCATCTGAGCCTCCTCTCCCAATTTGGAGTAACTAGGAAAATAGGAGGGTAAATCTACTGACCACCCTCTGCACAGATTGAGGGGAGTTATTCCCATGAAGAGAGCTAGTGGTAAGTCTCCCCTGGAAGTCTCACTAACACAAAGGGTTGGCTCACTCAGTATTACTAGGTAAGTGTTGTAAGTAGCAAGGTTGATGTACGATGGTGTTAGAGCTTTCTTTCTTTCCATGGACACCCTTGAAGTGAAGGAGAAAGGGTCCCAAAGCAGTGAGGGAAGTGAAGAAATGACCTCTTCTCTCCTTCCTGTATTCCACTGTTCCCAAAGATATTAAGAATTTTTTTTTTTACTATTGATATTATTTTTTTTAAGTCAACGCAGAAACACCAACACAGCTCCCTAAGGGTCTGTGCACACATTTCAGTGCTGCCAACATGGCTCGAACATATGGAACTCCCTTGGGAAGGCAGCCTCAGGGCCTAACAAATATTGGCTTCACTGCCATTAGAAATCTTTATCTATTGAGGATGAGGCTTTTTTTTTTCAATTTTATTGTTATTATTATTTGTCTTTCACATTTTGTGTATTCCCCGTAGGTTTCCCACCACCAATTCACCCATGAACTGTCACCACAGTACCCCGTGCTCCCCTCCCCCCCATTCTGAGCCCCAATCTGCCCCCCTCTCACTGAATGTCTCGTTTTTATTTGGTTCCCCTATATTCCTGTTGTAAGTGAAACCATTCGATATTTTTCTTTTTCCTTTTGGCTTATTTCGCTGAGCATGATCCCTTCTAGCTCCATCCATGTTGCTGCAAATTGCATGTGTTTATCTTTTTTGAATGCTGAATAGTATTCCATTGTGTATATGTACCACATCCTCTTGGTCCAGCGTCTATTTTTGGGCATTTGGGTTGTTTCCATGTCTTAGCTATTGTGAACAGTGCTGCGTTAAACATGGGGTGCACATATCCTTTCAGATTAATATTTTTTGTGTCCTTTGGGTAGATTCCCAAAAGTGGTATTGCCGGGTCCTATGGAAGCTCCAATTTTAGCAATTTGCAGAAATGCCATATGGCTTTCAATAGTGGTTGACTTTTAATAGAGCAAAACTCAGGAAAAAACAAATGTAGTAAATTCTTAGCTCAAAGTGTGATTCTCAAAATGGTTTTGCTCTATGGCTCTGAAACTTCAAAGGCAAACACAAGCTTTAACTGAATTGTGGCTAGAAGCCCAAAGTTTCCCCAAAGAAGGTATCCTTGGGATACCTGGTGTTTAAAACTCAAAACAGGCATTCAGAGCGCTCTTGTCCGAGTTACACACTGTAGCTTGTGCTCTCCAGCGGTCACCTATGGCTTGAAAGAGAAGTGAGCACTGGCGGGGCGTGGGGCAGCACTCCCACGCACTGGGTGTGGGGCTGACACTGAACACACTTGAGTGGCCTCTGCAAAGCCACTGCCACCGATTGTCCCGCCAGGGCCCCACACACCATCTGGGCCTCTGGCTGTTTTGCTCCATGCAAGTTTTTGATAAGCAAAGAAAAAAGGTCTTAGAAGTCAAGCGTTGGGGAGTAAAAGAAAAAGTAGAGAGAAGGAAAACACTTTTATTTTTTAATTTATAGACTTTTGGATTACTTGTATAAGGGCCATATTTTTTAACATCTAAACTTTTCAAATGTTTAATGCTCAGAGTCAGAGTAAAGAAGGATATAAATAATCCATAAACTAACTCCCTACACAATATTTGAATGAACTGCTTAAACTATGGCCCCTCTTTGGAGATTCGCCTAAGACTCACTTATGTAAACTTCAGCGATAAATTTGCAAGCTGTTATTTACTTCAGTTTTTGCACCTGCCACTCAATTTATCAAACTATGTTACTTTCTTTAGTGTGACTTAAGATTCCTTCCGGAATAACGATTCACAGTATTGAATTTGTTTCTGCCTTTCTTCCCCCCCCCCCCCTTTTTTTCTTAAGACTGACTTTTGAACAGGACGTCGAGCGAGGCAACACAGATGGCCTGGGAGACTGTCACAGTAAGTAGGGCTTCTTAGCCACCTATAGCTTTGGGCAAATATGCTTTTATTGCATGCCCAGCCCCACACGTGGAGCTGAGTGCATCTGGCACTAAGACGTAAACAGCAGAGATCATCTTCTCAATACCAAATAAATAGTAGAAGGTCCATGTTGTAAGAAAAAAAAATTTGTTTAAATCCAGGCAGTGTTGTCAAAGTTGTTGCAATGAAATGCTGGCACCTGTTTCATTATTATAATACTGTGGAACAAATTCTCTCTCGAGGATATTAGAACAGAACAGTAAGTTACATCAGCATTTCCATTTAAAATGCCATGGTTTTCTTGCTGTGGGTTTTTTTTAACATGTTATTACAATGTAGTTTTTAGCCAAATAATAAGATGGCTTGATCACTGTACTCTAGCCTTTCAATTGAATGGAACTTTTATTTTTCTTGAACATAGCAACTAACAAAAGTAATTTCTTTTATTAAATTTATGTCTATTACCATTTCTAGTAGGAAAAAATCTCAGAGAGAACCCACTGGGTACAAAATGACTCAAAATACCACTTTAATGCTACCATGTTAATCCCAGAGTTCATTTCAAAAATTATGAAATGTTAACATTCTAGTTAGAAATGTCTATCAAGAATCCTGGCCAAAATTCTAGCCAGTGGGCCTGTGGGCTGATTAATATCTGTAATCTTCTGAAAAATACTTATTAATGCTATTTAAGAGGGCAATGCCATACTCCTGGAAAATATTTATTTTGTGATGTTTTAAATGTCATACATGATGAATGTCAAGAAGCTTATGTTTAATATGGCACAAAAATATTAGCTCCTAAAGGAAAGAAATGATATGACTTCTGATATGTGATTCTATACTGAAAATCATGGATGTACGTAAAACCCTGAGCCTTGAACACTGCAATTTCAGAATCGAGCTGCCACTCAGCTTCTTACCTTATCTTCTTTAGTTCTCAGATGTAACCCAAGAGCTAAAGGCAGCTTCATCCCCCAATTTTTGTCATATACATATATATACATTTTTTTTTTTTGCTTGCAAATATTATATGGCAAAAGTTTCTTACAGTGTCTTCACACTCAAAATTTACAAGTTAAGAGAGTAACGTAAGAGACAGTGTCATCACCAGAGGTCGGGCTACTTGTCTACAGTGAACAATCTTGGGGTTCATCAGTGGACATCTTAATCATGTTGGTATTTTGTAGCTCCATTTTCAGGGAAACGAATGTTGGTCTGTGTGTGTATCTATAGGAGTGTACTTATTAGCTGACTTTAAGAAATCATTTTCATAATATCATAATGATCCGGTGGTATGGGCATCTGTAGAAAAATAGGGGTGTAGATTTGGATTGAACAGGTTCACATACCAACAACGAGCAGATTCTTATTACTGTCTCTGTAAAGCATCACTACAGCAGTCGCCTTGCACCCCATCTGTCCTCTGGCAGAGGACCCCGAGGAAGCATCTTGTCCAGCACAGGGTACACCCTAGGAGCGCAAGGGAGTGATTCACTCTTCAGTCCTTAACAGGATTTTAAGGGAAAATCAGAAATCATAGAGAATATGTGTGAGAGGCTGAGTCAGAGCTGAGTGAGGCAGTGATCTGACACTTCCCAGCACACATGCACACTCGCACGTGCGCACACATACACGCACGCACACACGCACGTGCTATACATGTGTGACTATTTTTGTTTGTAATTTTCCAGCTAGTTCTGTGGAGTCAGAACAGTGTGATACTGGACAGTTCTTCACAGCATGGCTGTGAGAATGAAAGAAAAGTGCTTTGCTTTTATAAATAAGTCAAAGGAGAAATACAAATGCCAGATGACTTCACTCAATACGAGGATTTTAAAGAAACAAAACAAAGGAACAGGCCAAAAAAAACCCAACACCCCAGAAATCTGAATGGAGAATTGAGGCTACTATTAGAGGGGCTGGAGGAGGGAAGCAGTGTAGAGGGGTTCACTGCTCTGTGACAGAGCACCGTGGGGGCCTCAGTGGTCAGTGTGGTATGGTGACATACATCTGAGCAGGTGCGAACCTCCACCCCTAAATCATATTGCTTTGTAAACCAATGTTACCTCAACAAAAAAAAGATAACAATTTTTAAAAGGAATAAAAGCTACAAATATGAATAGTAATGTTGTACTATAATTATGTATTGTGACAAATATGGCTACAACAACCAGTATATCAAAAACATAAGGTAACATGTTGCACACCTTAAGTTTAGGTTATTTGTCGAATTTATTCAATTCAAAATGGAATCAAAGATTTTATTTTAAAAAAAGGAAGAAAAGTGCTTTCTAAGTGTGATCCAGGTAGCACTTACATGCCCACATACATGTCCCTCGCTATAGAGTAGGGCTGAAACTCTCAGAATCGAATGGCTTTTCCCTCTACCTCCCAGGGACAGAGGCAGTGACTTTGACGTTACCTGCTTGGAGGGGAAAACTGGGGGTCTGAGCGTCTTACATTGGAATCAGGAATTAAAATACGCTTACTTGGCACTGGGGATCATATGGTAACCTAGTTCTGTATTAGCTCATTCCCACTTATTATGTAAGTCACACTAAAGCAAAGTGCGAAACATTAAGTCACCTTCTCCTCTCTTTTGTCTTTCAGATTCCTTCGTGGCGCTGAATGGTAAGGAAGATATTACTCATAATTTAATATCAGTGGCAGTCTATTTGGGAGATCTTATTTCACTATTTCTCGAGTATTTTCAAACCCTACATTTCTATTTTAATAAATTTTTGATCGCCATTATTTTTTTATAGCCATTTCAACTCCTCTACCAGATCATGAAATGTCTTACAACACAGTATCTGGTCAGTTTATGGATTTCTTTCTTCTTCTTCTTTTTTTTAATTCTTCAATCCACTCACCCTGTGGTAGTTTATAGTTTTCATTCCTAAACACCATGGACCAGATTCTTTGTGACTTCAGGGCCCCAATTCACTAAAATTATTTATAGACTTCACAGCTTCAAAAATCATTCTGCCTCCGTGAGACAATTGGCATATGAGACTGAGTCCTACATTTTTAATTCAGGTAACATAAAACCTGCCAACCTTTGGGAATTTGGTGAATCTACTTAATGAGCTCTTGAGGGAGAAGAAATTGCTTTTGGACATAAGTATATCCAATATAAAAAGAATGGGGCTCACACCTCACGGGCCACAGCTCCTTCACAGATAGTGAGCACCAGTCCCCAAAATCCTGGCTTCCAAACAGTACCCTCTGCAGTGGAAAATCCATACGGAGTGTGGCTGCCCAGTTCTTATTAGGCAAACCTTCCCTGAGATGCACATTAAGTCAGCCTTTGAAATGTAAGCCCTCAAAGGGAATGAATATTTAGACATATTTTCAGAGCGATTTCTTCACGATGTCTACAGGAAGAGTGATGCAGCAGGAATGATGTGCAAACAGGATTTATCCCATTGTTCCTGCTCTGACAGAGACATACACTACACCAAACAAGCCATGAAGTCCATAAACAGAGTATTCTGAGCTCTTTGAGACAAGCTGAAATGGGTCCATTACATTTCTCAGAGTTTCCCCAAATACTTATGAGGGTAAAGTATTCTATTTAAAATATGTATTATGGAAAACAGGTGTGATGGCAAATTTAAGCTTTCACATTGCAAGGGGGTCTACAAGCTTCCTTGATTCACTGACATTTCTAGTTGGTGTGTTTAAGATAGGTAATAGAACAGTACTTCTAGGACAGCATTTAGATGAATTCTAGTACTTTAGGACAGCCACGTAATAAAGGGAGGGGAAAAATAAAGGAAAAGGAAACAAAAGAAAAGGGGGGAAAGAAAGCAAGGTGGATTTAGGAGCCAAAGAAATAGTTCAAAATGGCTACCAATGTCTTTCATAGCTCTGTGTAAACTTGCCCTCCTTGTGTCTAATTAGCATAGAGAAAACCCCTCTTTGAGAGCTGGCACGGCCGTCTTATAAACTGGCACCATGCAGATACAGAAAACGATGCCCGATTTCTCCCGATGGCCCCAGTGGGTGGTAAAGGCAGTGTGGAGTGGGTGAGCAAGCCCAGAGAATTAACATTCCACCTTTAACATTCTCTGATCTAGGAGTCAAGCCAGAATATTAGACCAACAATTGGAAGTAAAATTTCTCAGGAGGCAAATGTCATCTAGCTTAGCTTGCCCTTCAAAAGGAGAAACCACTTAGCATCTGCTCTGCTCCAATGTCATACTTGGCCATCATTTCCTGTAACTGAATAATCGTTACAGATATTGAGAAGTTCAGGTCTTGAATCAAATTGAACTAGCAAACTCCCCAGCACAAACCAGTCAGACTTAGACCAATCATAATTCTCAGGTAATTTCTCATATAGATAGAATATTTTCTCCAAGGGACGGACGTTCTTTATGAACAAAAGCCACCCTCCAATCTATGGATCTCTATTATTTCCTTTGCGAAGGGAGAGCGACTGATTAATCCCTCCATATTCACACTTTAAAGGATAATGCCCATTTGCCCTTGGCTTTTGATCAGTGATTTCTGTTATAAAAGTTGGCACTTTCCTTTCAATTAAAAGTCCTGTCCATTTCAGGCTAAATCTATCCCACGTGAAATGTCCAGATGATTAATTAACCATCAAAATGAAGGCTGGCCTAAGACAGTACTTACAAAAATATAGAAGAATTCCATTTCATAAGCTATTCTAAGAGATACTTATTTTTGATTGAATAAAACTAGACTATATTGAATTCATTCATTTGGCAAGTATTTGTTAAATGCCTACTAATGTTTCAGGTGCTAGACAAGGTATTGTGTCAAAAGAAAATCCAAAATGTAGAATAGGAAGCCAACCCCAAGCCCACAGTTTCTAGCTGGTCCCTTTGTATGTCCCCACAGAGTTCAATGGCTGAGTGCAGGCTCATTCTCAGAAACTATGAGGTGAATCACAAAACCAGAACTGCCCACCTCAGGAACCATTTCAGGAAACCCTGCAAACACTCTCTTTGACTAGATCTCTACACTCCTCCAAGAGATTGTGGGGACCATTCCATTTGCCCCCTTTTAGTGAATTGGACCCTGATTGTTTTCCTTCTATCTTTCTCTCTGTACTGATTTGGTGTCTAGTTTTGTATTAATTGGCTACAGTCAATGTTAATAAGTAAAGGTCGTTTGAAGGGTCTCTAACTCTGCAATCCTAACTTGTAGATATAGAGAAACAATAAGATGCATAGTAAAGCTAACTTTTAAAATCTATTTCTTTGCATTTCCTACAAATAGCACAGTATAAGCTCCATTGATAAAAATATTCCTTTTCTTATTGGAGTAACAAGGCGAAATTATAGGTCTGGATTCTACTGGTATGTGATACCATATCCACAAACGATTGCCTATTTTTGTAGCATTATTTGATACAAAGTCTCCAGGGAATGCACAAAAATAACACAGCTTGTCCAATCAGATTATAGGAAGCAATATAAGTGATTTCCTCATAGCAATTTTTAAGTTTGGGAATAATAACACACATTATTGACTGACTTCAAAGGAAGGACCACTGTTTAGTGGTGCTTATGCATAGCGGTCCTAAAAATTTTGAAAATCAGGGACTGCATTCTCTGTCTGATTCACTCGTGGCACGAGTTGCCTATCATCAAGATAAATTTAAAAGATTACAAATCTCACACTATTTTGTTTTGAGGACATCAGATGCATGGTTTCTCTAGATTTACATGGAGAAAAGAGATGGTGGGTAGTACACTAACACTTCAGCAATAGGAAGTCGCTGATTTCTCACATTTGTGTAAAACATTTTCCTACCTAACTACCATCTGGTCCACATTAATTTCCTCTCATAGCCATAGCTTTCCATTACCAATGAGTTTTCCATGTATTTGCAACATATGGTCCAGGAAATCTTTCTATAGAGAATGTGTCCCCTAGGCATATATTTCCCCTAGATTACCATATTAAGAAATGTTCTCCCTAAACCACACTTATGGCATTACCATAAAATTGCCCCTTGAACACAGTTAAATTGAAAGTGCTCAAAATGCATATCAATTCAGGTAAAAGAACTTCTTGCTACTTGAGGGAGAGGTGGTGTGTTTTTTTTTTTTTTTCCCCACTTTTTAACTTCCTACAAAGCAATTTCTAATTGTTCGCTTATGCTGGGTGCTGAATTAGATTGACCATGTATTTCACGAGAGCGGTATTGAATTCAAGAGTGGGAAAGAGGGACTGTATGTCAGACCTCAATAGAAGCAGAAAGGAAATAAGGGAAATTCCGTATTTCTAATTCTCAGGCTAATTTTCCTACCCCTATTCTCTTATCAGTATTATGAGATATGGAGCCCAGAAATGGAAAAACAACAGGTCTAGATGCAGGCATTCTTAGTTTTAAGTGAACATGTTCTTCACAGTTGGATTTGAACCAGACTATTTGCAACAAAGTGGATGTTTGAAGCTGTGTAGAAGTCAGACAAGTTCTATACAGAAAGAGGCCTCTGAAATATTACTAAAGCTTTGTGGTTATTTAAGTGTTGTGGTTCCATGCAACTCATATAGCTTAGATGACCACATGGCTGGCTGGCTTTTCCCTGCTAAGCAAAATTTTAAGAAGATTAAAAGTTATCTTCCTCTGTGTGTGTGTACATATGTATAATACACACATATATGTGTTCATATATATTGTCTATATATATTATCTCATTACTATATATGTTGTCTGTAATTTGCAATATTGCAAATTTGTCTGCAATTTGCAACATTAAAGTCTCCTGGGAATCCAGCTTCCAAGATGAATTATTTAAAAGATAAATGTGGTGCATCGATGGTTACAATCTTTCTTTGTGATGGCCAGTATTTTACTGCGGCTCTGATGTGCTCAGCTTCTGGCTGGAGCCACTTGGGAATCTGTCCTCCTTTGTCCCAAAGGCACCTATTACACATTCCCAATAGCTGCCTGATGTCTTTTTAAAAATTGTTCAAGAGGTTGCTATAGGTAAGAGGGTTTAATAAGTCAAAGACTCTACTTGAAAATCACAGGAAGGTTTTATTTTATTTCTGTCAGAGAGAACAGGTAGAGGGGCTTCTTTAAATCACAGTGACAGTTTAGATCAAAGCACCTGATTCAATCTGCACTTAACCTTGTGGCATGATGGAGGGAAAGTTTAGGAATGTATCACGGGAAATGCCTAGAATTTCCTCTCTAACTTCCAACCCATTCTTCTTCTGACGTGAGCCTGTGGTAGGCTCCCCAAAGCTGTCCCTTTCTAACCTGAGTCACACCAGCCAGCGTGGCCTAAAAAACGGCCCCTCATAAATGAGTCGTGAAAACAACTGCGTTGGAGTAAGACACCAAAGCACAGCCATAGCACCACGGGGCAGGTGCGGCGTCCAGGCCGATGAAAGAGGAGGGAGCGGGTCTCCTGAGAGAGCCTCCGCCCAGGAGGAGAGCCGTGAAGCCGAGTGAAGCCAGACAAACCACGCGGAGGCTCTGACGCCGAGATGCTTGTGCCGGGAAAGGCTCCTCCCCTGCTGCAAACTGCCCCACCAGACACGTGTGGTGTCCGCAGAAGGGACACGCTCCGCCTTCAGGGCTCCGGCGGGCTACCAGCGGTGAACGGCAGTCTTTCTTGGCACCTTCCGGGTGTCACACGCAATGACATAGCCTCCCCGCATGAGTGACACCAGCCACACTCTGTCCGCAGGAAAACCAAGGTGGAGGGGGTCAGATAGTTCCCAGAGGCCCAGCCCGCAGGCAGCAGAGCTCGGACCTCGCCTATCTTGCCCTAACCATAAGTTCAGGGGTTCTTCCCTGAACCCCGTCCCGAGCCTTGTTCTTTCTAGGACCCTCTCCTTCCAGCCTGGCCAGCCAGCTGGGGGGTCCCAGCCCCTGGCCGCTGAGGAGAGGGAATGCGGGTCTCTCGGTGATGTCCTCCCTAACCGTGTTTGTGATGCAAACAGGGCACTCCAGCTCCCTCTTGCACAGCACCACCACGTCAGACGCGGCGGCTCGAGAGGGGTTTGAGTCTAGGGGAGGCGTGCTGGACTGGAAGGACCTGCTCCACTCGCCGGACAGCACAGACACTTTGGGGGCAGTGTCTTCCCATAATCACCAAGACAAGAAGGGTAAGGCCTTGGAAATGCCTCTTCCTCTGGGGGGAGAGGGAGGAAACAGTGGGGAGGGCTGTGTAGCTGCTTCCAGCTGACCCTTGTAGCCGCCTTGAAGGAAGCTCCAACACGCTGGCGTTGACAGCTCCTCAGGAAAGACTGCGAGCCCCCGCCTGTGCTGGGCTTGATCCTAAGTGAGCCCCGGCCAAGGAGAAACCACACAAAACAAATAACACATCCTCAGAGCTTCCTCCACCCGAAAGAGGTGTGGCGTGGCCCAAGCAGATGCTGCTTCTGAGATCCCTTCCCACTGCCCCTAGCGGGCGCGGGGACTTCTGGATCACGCTGCCCACCACGGGCGCCTGGAATGCTGTGCGGGCGCAGGCAGGGGAATGCAACTGAGGTAAAGGCCCGCTGAATCCATGAAGGGAGAAACAGTGGGGACGAGGCTTTGCTGGCTGGTCACCCCTCACCCTCGCCCGGTGCTGAATTTGAATAGAGCCTGGTCCTGAGATGGACGCCGATGGCCCTGGGAGGGCAACAGCTAAAACAAAAATATGTTATTGAATCAAGCAGAATTGCTGTGCATTTAAAACGGAAAGGAAGCTGCACCCAGTGAAAGGGATTCCACTGTGAACTGTCCCAGATACTCCCTCGCTTTCTTTGCTCAACTGGAGACAGGAAATGTCATGTCTTTTCTCGCCATTTGCTGCTGCTGGTAACACATCCCACTTTAGTTGCAGCTGCGACCAAAGAGGCCTTTGCTTGTCCAACAAACAGCCTTGTAAATCAGAGGCTGAAAAGCCCAGTTATGTTGCGAGCTGTTTCCCCCCATTCAGAATTGTTTACTTCTATATGTTTTCAAGAGTTTCCTGCAAGCAGGGCTTCGCGTCCCTAGGCAGCGCGGCCACCCTGACCCCTGGAAGACCGTCTCTGGCCTCCTCCCCCAGAGCTGTCTGCCTACGCGTTTCCAGCTTTGCTTGCCGAGCAGGGGTTCTCGGCAGACGCTCCTGCTCAATTTTGATCCTCTGACGCTCACCTCCCCCGAGTGCCTACACGCCGCTGCTTTGCTGGCCGCGCCAAAATGTGGAGAGGTGACCCCTTTAGCTTGTCTTGAATGTGTCCCCTCCGTCAATTTTATTCTCCTCTAACTTCCTCTCATCACCATACCTGGCCCCAAATCTTTTTTTTTTTTTTTTAAGGCTCGGTCTCAGTAGCCTCCTCAAGTCCGAGGGGTCTCTGGTCAGTCCATCGTGACAGTGCACCAGGCCAGTGGGTGACAGGACAGCACGACCTCAAGGGCCACCAGCCCGGCACGTGCCAGCATTTGTTCTGTGTGGCTCCATGGCAGCTATGTTAGTCTTGGCTGAGTTCTCAAGGAGAAACGACTGAGGAAAATCACTTTGTGTTTGCCCATTGCGACTTTCTGGGAACCAAACAGTCTTTCCAGGAGAGCATTAAGTATGTCAACTCAATAGCCAGCTGTTGGTGGCAATCATTTTCTCTTCACTTCATCAAGGCGGGTGGCGTGGAGGATCTTCTCCAGTCACTAACACCCCCGAGGGACAGAGGTTATCAAAGAGTCCAATTAACACTTTGACAGATCATTCTACAATTCGGCATCGTTCACTCTCTTGGGTCTTATTATGGATACTGTCGAAGCTGGAAGCGGCCTGCAGAGCGGCAAACAATGGTGGCAGAGGTGCCTGCATGGGTGTTTAACATGATCGCTGTGCTCGTGCTCTTCGCTCCTTGCCTTGCCCTGTCAAATCCGACTTTGATTTTTTTTTTTTTTTTTTTTTTGACAACTGGTGATGTATCTGACGGGGCAATGCCAATGAGTCGTCGTGCAGAAAATCAGAAAAAAACACCAACAAAAAAACAGATGAAGCTTAATGTTCCTTTTACCATGATTTTTATGATTTCAATTTCCATTTTGCTCGGAATTGTTTTTCTGTTTGATGTTCATGATTTATTTTAAACGTTCATTTTGTTTTGCTGAGTGCTGTGTGGTATGACTTGGTGGTGGTGTGAGCCCGCTGGAAAAATCTCGTTCTTTTCTGACTCATTCTGACACCCCTTAACTTGGGCCAATCTGGGATCCCCTCGCTTCTTTTCATTCCCTGATGTGGGTGCCTGAACGATGTCACATCCGTGTGCGCAGCATCTCCGGGATGCGAGAATCCTGCGGGTTTTCCGGGGCTTCTGTGGGTGCTCTTGTCACTGGGTCTATTGTCTCATGGGAATGTGACATTTGTGTGCCCCAGCTTTGGGAGCTAAAGATACTCTGGAATTGTTCCTAAAGACCTCACATTTCCCGCAAAGCAGACAATGTGTCCGCAGCCCCGCCAGCTGAGGAGGCATCAAGTGCCCGGTGACCTTGTTCTCTGGGCCACCGCAAAAAGTCCCGTCAGCGCAGGGCTCCACAGCTGGACCCCAATGGGCCGGCCCCAGAGTCGCTCCCGCCTCAGCCTCCAAGCCATTGCACATTTCCAGAGTATGTTTGCTTGCCTTTTCCTTTCTTTTCCTTGCTATGTCTTATGTCTTGATTGACTCCTGTGCGTCCCTCACATCCTGTCCAAGCAGGCGTTCCTCACCTTGCAACCTAACCCCCTTCTGCTACCATTGTTCTTGGCCTCCCCCTTTCCAAACAGTAGACCCCAGCCCTCTGCCCCTCTGCGGAAGGTTCCAAGGCTCTTCCCTTCTACACTGTGAGTAGCATTCTGACGCCGCGGGTACAGAGAGCATCCTAGCAGAGCGTGAGAAGAGCCCCACAGCACGCAGAGGCATTATCACAGAAAATGAAGTAATTTTCTCTCTCAGTAACTGGCCTTGCCCTTCATTACCCTACTGGCCCTGTCTTAATGTCGCTTGTCCTTGCTGCTTTTCTTTAAAATTGCTTGATATCTTTCAAGCCTGAGATTCATTAGTAAAAACACAGCCAACTGCTCCATTTTATCTCTGGGTCCCTAGATGTCTGGAGCCTCAAAAGCCAGCCCTTTAATCACCAAGTTGATAAATTAGATGCAGCCCTGGCTACTTCTTTCTTGGTTTTGCCACATTTAAAAATATATATTATTTATTCATCCTATAACTATTGAGGTGGTAATGAGTAGTTACAAAGGGACTCTAATTACATATGAATAAGAAAGAAAATCCAGTTTATTTTTAGAGCTGGCTCGTCTCCCCCCACTCCCCTTCCCACAGCAAAAGACGTAAGAGCTTGCTTTCCTCGGTTAGCAATACTGAGAACTAACAGCCTCTTGCTTCTGACCAAAAGTAACAAAATGATAAAACCTGATTTCCAAGAAGACTGCAAGATATGTAAGGAAATTAACCACGTAGAGAGCTGCACCGCATAAACGTAAGATGTAAATGCCAACCACTGCCAGTAAGAATCAGATCAGAAGAAAAACTCCTACTTTGGACTTCATAAAGTTCTTGTGAGCCCTCAGAAAACAGATGAAATAGTCAACAGATAGAAAGATGTTCTCATTTGATTAGAAATGCCAAAATTGTAGTAATAGGCTTATATATTTGGGGAAATCTTTAAAATGAGATATTATTCCATTTAGTCAAAATAGGCTCATTACAGACAAGGAAAAGATGTAGAAACAATCTAAATTACAGATCAGATGAATAACTTAAACTAAAATGTACAGTAAATGTTGAATATATTCAATCAATGAATAAGCTGTTCATGAAGGCAATTTTCAGTTTGGGAAACAGTATTTTTGAGATCTATGAAGGATGATGGGTTTGTATCTATTGTCCACACTTCATAATAAGCCCAAGTGGAACTTTATAAATCACAGTTTATCAATAATCCTCTTAATAGTCAAGTATTTCTTCCTGAAATGCACAGAAACCTACAGCAGTGTTGCCTCCAAGCGACACGCACTACACAAAGATGCCTCGGGGGTAAGGGACATCACGTCTTCCAGAATGCTGGCTCTTATGCAGAGTTACACCCTTTTCACTTCTCTTTTCAGTCTTCTTGCTGATGTCTAAAGAAAAGTCTCCGTTTGCTGCTTTATCATTAACAACTCCCTAAACTTGCTACTGACTCTCTCTGGCAAGAAAGAACAAGCTTTAGACCGGGGACTTTGCCTGGCAGCTGCCACTCTGTAATTACATTGCTTTGTTGCATTAATTTTACTTCTGTGGTTACCTTCTCTCTGAAAAGCGTTATTTTTCCCATTTATGATAGTGATAGAAAGTTTGCATTTGAAAGCAATTTAAAAGTGATTGAAATAAAATAGTAAGTAAATAATAATGCAGGTATAGGGGTATAAAACTCTGAAGAAATTAATATGGTAGGTGTGACTCACTGGAACCCTAATATTGGTATTTGAGGGACTGAAGCTAGGGTGACTCCGACTTGGAGCAAGGAAAGGAATCCTGTTAGGGTGAAACTACCACCAGGGCTCTGCTTCTGGCCTTCAGGAGATGAGGTCCAGTAGCCACCACGCCCTGTGTTGGCTGAGCCTGCCAAACCAAGTGAATTCTCGGATCCCTCTTGAGGGCTGCGCTGACATAATCTAGAGCTCTCCTGATTTCTCTTCCAACTGCTGAACACTGGCGTTGGGCTTGAGAAGTCTGATCGAATAGGAGTTTAGAGGGAAATGCATGTAGATGGAAATGACCCATGCCAGGCTTGTTAAGCATCTGCAAGAGCATTCTGAACACCAGCAGTGTGCAGGGGAGACAGCAGCTGGTTACTACCCAAACTGTGGTCTGGGGAAAGGTTTCTTCTGGCACTTCTCCCTTGCCCACACTCTCCCACCCCTGTAAGGACTCTCAGCTGCAGTGTGTTCCCCTGGCGTGGCAATAACCTACACTGGACCCTCTTTCCCTTCCCGTTCCTTCAAGGGTCACAAAGGTCACCTATTCTCATCCCCAAACCCTCAGAACCGGCTATTCTCCACTGATGGGCTGAGAGAGTCATTTTAGGCGAGTATAGCTCATGACAGAACCTTGCTCATGCACTTAAATACCGCCACTGCTTAAAATCTCACAAACAGGGGATTTTGAAAGCACTTCCCCTTTCTCCCAGTGGGGAAATGGTTTCTTGGTGCCTATTAAGATCTATGTAGGTGATTTTATATAGAGAGTGGAAACTGTTGCTGGTAACAGTCAAAAGAAAAATCAACTCTTCCTGACTCTTGAACGTAGGACAAATTTTCTCAGCCGTTCCTTCAGTAGCCTTACCGTAACAGAAATGTTTTCTGACGCCTTTCAAGCACTTTGTTACTGACTCCACAGCACAGCAGAGGATGCCACTAAGGAGGCAGAGGCTATACTAGAGATAGACGTAGCTCCTGCCCACGTAGCTTTGAAGCACACGTAGCCACAGAACACACGAGAATGCCGTAATGACCACCACTGTCTTTGTGAACAAGGCGAAAGCACGCATCGCAGGCTTCAGAGAAAGCTAGACAACTGGAGACAGCATGGCTGGACACTCCAAGGACACAGCACTCTTCCCTGCATCCTGCCCCTCGGTCCCAGTGCTCCAGCAGTCATACATCACTTGTCAGGGAGGGTGAGGGAGGTCAGGCTGTTTCACACAGAATTCATATTTAAAATTTGTAGATATACTGGCAGACCCAGGTTTCTTTGAACAGGTTTTCTTTTCTGAGAATTATTTAGAAAAAAATAAGTCAGTGGTAATTTGCTTAGCTTTAACTAGTAAAATCAGCAATCACAACCATTTTTCTTTGTGACAGCAGAATAAGACAGTCAGAGAGGAGAATTCAGGAAAGGGGTCTGTCTGATGGGGAGAGCAGTGCCTCCAACTTCCTATCCAGGTAGGATGTACAAGGTCAGGGGCAAGGTCACTAACATGTGGGAGTCAACTGCTGCTGTTCCAGCAAACCTTTTGTATTAGTGTCCATTTACTTCTGATTTTGAGGGTCGGAGGCAAGATAGTGTCAGTGTTCATTAGAAAACTGGCCTGTGAGCAGCTGTTGTTGCTGACAACTAAAAATGAAATATAGTATTTGAATATGATTATTAGATAAAATCCAGAATTCCCAGTTAAAATTGATTTTCAGATAAACCGTGAAATTTTTTTTGGTATAAGTATATCCCACACAGAATATGGGATATACCTATACTAAAATCATATTATTAACCTGAAGTTGAAATGTAACCAGGCATTCTGTATGTTCATTTGCTGTTGAAGAGGTCACTGATCATTTTTTCACTAAGTATTAAGACCCAGTCTCTAGATTCCATTTGCCCTCTTATTCTGAGGCAATCCAGATTAACACACTATGTACAAATGTTGATTTATAATTACATACACCTCTATAATGTCTAAACCAATGCTACTTCAATAAAAAAATTTAAGATGAAGATCTAGACTAACCCATACATGAGGAGTTAAAGTAAAAATTTCATTCTGTGAAAAATAATATCAAATTTATATCGGAGAATCATCACTTGGAGTTACGTATGTGTTGAAATGGAGTAATTTAAGAAAGTATCACTAAAAGCAGCTGTCAGATGCCACTTGTCAGTGAGGAAGGCTCAGAAATCAACTTCACCCTAAACAGGTACATGGTTAAAATTACTGGTAATTTTTACTTTGCTTAACCTCGGGGTTTTGTTGTTGTTGCTTTAATCAACTGTAAATACAACAGGCATATGTATTTTTTTTCTTCTTTGATCACATGACTGCCTCCCCTCATCCCCATTTCTTATCTACATAGCTTGGGAAGAGCTGAACTGGAATCCAAAAAGCACCAGAAAATAATAATTTACTATAGATATGTGCTACATATAAACTTTACAGCTGAGTGTTAGAGTAGATGCAGTGTGAATCTGACGTAAGTTAAACCTGCACTCAAGGAGTTTACAGCCTGGGGGGAGGGCCCTAGAGCAGGCAGGGCTGCACACAGGTGACTTCTTGGCTGGCAGATGGCGCAGAATGAAGCCTGAGAGTAAGAGAAGATCAGGAAAGAGGGTAAGAGAGGATAAACAGGGACACAGTTCATTCTCAGTGGAAGACTAGGGGAAGAGCTTCGAAAAGCTGTGAAGGAAAAGCGGGGAAAGGAGGGCACTCTACCTAAGTGGCATGACCAAGACTCAGCACTGTGGAGGGACAGCGTGGGATGGCGATGAAGAGGCAAGGCGTGTGCGGGCTTCAGTGATGACGTCTGCAGAGGGCAGGATGGGAACTGAGGTTGTGCGGGTGTGCTGGAGTCTGAAATGGCATGCTAAGCATTACGGCTTCAGCTGTAGGCAGTGAAAGGTAAGGCAGAGAGGATGTAGGAGAGAAAGATGGATATGGTGAGACTGACAGATGAAAGCGATAAGAAACTGATAAGGTGTTAGTTACATACAATAAATTTGGGGGAATTTTGCATCAATGTTCCATCTAAAGTGCCTTTTACTACTAACACCTATCACTGGCATTTTCCTGGTAAAGTATCCTCACTTGGTTGAGGTAATCCAAGGTAAAGCCCCAAGCTTCTTTGTCACTTTAGTTAAAACACTGGGGTGTATGACACCTGGCAGACTTTGTTCATAACAAGATTCTGAAATCCGGGATGTTACCACTTCTTTTTACTGTATTCGTGTTTCTCTGCCACCTGCCAGAAAGGGAATGTACTGGTCGTCTCAGTTATTTCTCTGGTGGCCCAGGGAGATGGATGTGGGCAGGACAGGTGCTGTACTCTCAGGTGCAGGGTGCTCAAGCTGCCCCGTGAGGACGTGCGGGGAGTGGTCGGGTCTGAGGGCCCATGTGCACGGCTGCAATTGTTCTTTCGGCAGAGAGGGCGGAGATGCAGATTTGATCTAATTAATTTTGTATCCTCCTGACAACTTGCTGAAGGTCTTGATGAGATTATTGTGGAAAGGGTAGAAGGGGCGAAAAAAGTTAAATGTCAGCCATGTAGAAAGCTGTTTCATTTCCCTGCCCGCCTAAATTTGCACACCAATGTTTGAATTTACTTTTCTAGAAATACCAACTAAACCTTTTTACCTAAAATTTTTTAAAAAAAAAAAAATGGACTGAAATTATTATCAGGGAGACTTGAACTTTTTTCTTTTCAAATCAGCAGCTTAAACCTTAGGGTATTTAAGACATTAATTCACCTTCTGGAGGTGCTTCTTACGTTCCCTAATATATAGCCACTTTTTAAAGCAACATTATCCTTGACACGCATTCATTTTACCCCCACCCTTTTCTTTCAGACGCTTTTTTTCTCATTCTTTCCCATTTTTGGCACAAAACACACATCATGACAAAGTTTTCTGACAGCTTAATGGAACTTTCGAGGACTACAGGGACCAGGTTAGACATGATCTTATTAACTGAACATCTGGAGTAGTTAACAGTTTGGTCTTTAATTGGTTCAACTGCACTATGCTCACCTAAAATTTGTTTGGCCTAACATTAAAATTGTGAGGAGTCTGCTTGTATTTGGGATCATGTGTAATCATGGAAAAATAATACCTTGGTCTCAAAACTCTTTCTGATAACCTCCTTTCACACAGTTTCAAAACGCTGTTTTAAGTTTTACCTCGCTGCTCCATAGACAAAGTAGTTTACCAGGGGCAAAATAGTGGGAATTGGGAAATTCCCTGAGGACAAGCTCCTCCTTTTTTTTGACATTATACTTGAGAATGGCCTCAAAAGCTGCAAGCACTGCTCAGAATACATAATTCATGCTACCGCCATAGAAAGAAGGCTGTGTCCCCCGGCTGGTCCCAGGGAGACAGAATGTGACTGTACAGGCTGTGCCCAACGACGACCCGTGAACTGTCCTCTAGGGGAATCCCCGCACCCACAATCCTAGAAAGGCCCTGAAGCAAAGCAGTGAAGTGTAGTTGGATATATTCAAATATATTGGGTGCACAGTAGATGGAATCTTAATCGGTGTCAGAAAGCTAATTACAGGCAGTGTGAAGGTTTGTCATCCTTAATTAATATTTCATAAGCTCTTGTTAAGTTTCGCAGCCTAGGAACTATCTTCGTAAAGAGATTCATTTTTAATGGGATAATAGGAATTTCCCACTCCAATTATTTTTAAGTTTCATATTTTTTAAAGGATGCCTTCTTTCTTAAATACGGGTCTGCCACTGCTTATCTTCACAGAGGCAGGGTGGCCATAATGAACTGGACAGGTAAGGGAGTTCAGCATAGGCAACAATGACGATGCTTTATTAGGAGGGAAAATGGTATCAAGAAATTTATAGGGCAGCAAGCTGCATTATGCCTAACCTTTTGGACATATTAAAGCATGTCATTTCCAGTCTTACAGCTTCTTGTTATTCATAAATAATAGATAACACTGGACACAATCATCTGACATTTGTTAAGGTAATAAATATACCCTAAGTGCTGATGGGTCTTGTGCCCCATGATTTAAAAGCGCACAGCAGGGATGTAATGTAACTGGAATGCCTTATATAACTCTACGGATTTGCAGATTCAGTTCAACTCAGCAGATCTGTAAGCACCAAGTGCCACTGAGCGCAGTGTTGTGCTAGGCACTTTTATTACCATAAAGCAGAACCTTAATTTGAGGAATGAAATATGAGCTCAGTTCCCTCCCTCAATCCAGGCCTATAAAGAAAAAAGAATCCTCCTGAAAGGTCCCCTGAATCTTTCTTTCTTGTGTGTTGCTTGCTGGCTGTGACTGGGTTTAAGTGGAGTTGATTCGAGGTGACAAGAGATGAGGGCCTTTAAAGGAGGCTGCTCTGTTCAACAGTGAGTGCCCTTCGAGACTCATCCGGCCCTGGGGCCCAGTCCTGTCTGGCCACTCTTACAGAGAAGAGGAGCATCAGAAACTCCCCTCTGTGTCTTCCTGTAGGGCAAATGGAGAGGCCGGGGGCATGTTTCCAGGAGCTCTCGACTCTAGCACATTGGGCTGATTCTGTCACCGGCGCGGGATTGTAGTGCCTCCAGCCACGTGTCAAGCCGTGGTCAGGTACCAAGGGAACTGTGAGGGGCTTGTCTTTCCAATGAAATCACATCAATTCTTTGTCAAAAAATGGTCACTGCAGTGAAGGTATTATGTCAAGATCCACTAGACTCACTGTGAAGACTGTATTTATGTCTTCCTTATTTTACAAATATTTTGAAAGTCTGGTTTTACGCTGCTTCGGTGGTTCCTGAGGTTAGATTTTAAAGCTAAGCACCTAGGTGTGTTTTCTGGAATATAATGCACGTCACTTAGAGCAGTGTTTCGCAAATGTCTGGAGCATAAGAATCATCTAGAGGCCTTGTTAAGGCACAAATTTCTGGACCCCAATCCAAGAGATTCTGATGCAGAAAGTCTGGGTAGGACTCAAATATTTGTATTTCTAACAAGTTCTGGGTCATGGTATTGCGGAGGGGCCCTGCTGTAGGACACATTCCAGGTCATTACCAGCTGGCTTACTTAAGGTCATTCTCCAAGATTTGTTGTATTTTTAAATCCTTATTTTTCCACTTTCGGCTAATAAAATCGATCCCTCCCAAAGCGTTACATTAAAAAGTCTGTCTTGAACCCTGTACAAGGCAGGTAACTTGTCAGAAATTCTAGAATCACTTCCCTTACTTTATTAATTGGGCATTAACATGTACCTTGCATGATGCCAAGTACTTTACAAGCATTCATTTTTTTCTCTCTATTTAATGCTTCCAACAACACTCACTTCACAGCCACTACTAGTGGGGCTCAGAGAAATTGAGTGATGTGCTCCAGGTCACAGAGCTAACTGGTCAGAGAGCCAAGACTTAAACCCAGGTCTTCGGACCGCAGAGTTCAGGCTCCTAACCAATCACAGACCAGGCTCGTCTGCTGATAGCATCCAGACCCTAAGAACTCTGTTTCTAATACGTTTGAGTTGGCAGTTCTAGGAGTATTCAAACAAGACCGTTTCCTCATCTTCTTCGTAGAGAAAAATCAAAGCACTGAAAATAATCCAAATAATCACCTGAATGTTATAATTTTATAAGGAAGTCCATTTTCCCATTTGTGGCTTTGATGCCTTGAGAAAAAGCAAAGGAAGAAGATGGGACAAGGAAGTTGGAAAATAGAAATGCTTTGTCTGGTTTTAGAAATCACTCAGATGTTAGGCTTCCCGTCTTACTAGAAAGCAAACCTCAAAAGGAGGGAAATACACCATGCAAACTCACGCATCTGAAATAATCATTGTCCTCTCAGGGCGAGTGACAGTTCTAACACATGGAAACACAGACAGGCACTCCAGGAGATGGCTTTAAAAATTAGCTCCTAGTGACTCCCAACCCAGACCTCAGGCTGTGCTCTGGTACAGGACCCCGGCGGCAGAGCCAAATTTCGGACTTTGGTTTAGAACCAAGCCCTGGGCAGGCCCATTGACGCAGAAGGGTAAAATGAAGTTGTTTCTCCCCTAAAAAATATGACACTGAATGTGTCGCCCGCTTCTTCCCCCTTCCTGTGATGGTAGCCCAACCACCCCCCAAAGGCACCCGTTTCAAAGATGCCAGAACTGGAGGTGGAGTCGCCCGCCGACACCCACAGGGAGCATTATTTCAGTGTGATTTTTATAACAGCTTCTGCATTGAGGCTGTTAGCCAGCCAGGAAACTGCCTCTGCTCTGGCGTGGGCCGTGGTCACCTTTATGCATCTTGAAGATGCAGCCCCTCCTAGTTCCTAATCTGCAGCCTGCTGGGCAAAACAGTTAAATGAAAGGCAAAGGAAAGTTTGAGTTGCTAACTCTGTGCCCATTTCCATGGCTGCTGGCGTTCCATTTCATTTGGAGCCATCTGGGCCACATCACACCGTAAGACGAGAAGCTGCTTCCTGCCGAGAGCACCTCAGACGGCCCCCACCTCCTCGCCTTCCCGTGGTCATCCCCGTGGGCCGGGGTGTGGCTTTAAGGATAAGGTGTCTGCAGCGAGGGCTTCTCCCTTTTGCTTTCTGCTGTCTCTGCTGGGCTACGGCCGGCCCTCTGTGCTTCTCAGTGGCGATGTCTTGCCCGCGCTCATTCGCTCATTCACGCTGCCTTGCAGGACGGGGAGCCTGGCGTTTTGTTGCACTAAGATTTTCAACCAAGCAAAATTGGGTTGTTAGATTCCATTCGCCCAAATCGTTATGAGGATTTCAAGGAAATTGCAGGCTTGTCTTACTATAAAGCAGAATCAACAGTCTATTTTTAGGGGTTCCTACTCCGGGGCTTTTCTTGGTGCTTTGCCATCTTTCTTCGCTCTCAGACCTAACACGAACCCGCTCTGGCTCGGCGGTGGAGGAAATGTCCATCCTCCGCTTTGCCTCTGCATATTTCTCTAAAGGACAAAGAGAGGCTTTGTTGTCTTTGTGGTCACCGGGTCTGCTTTACACAGATGCCTATTAATCACTTCACTATGGAGACAGACACATCTATCATATCACAGCAACTCCGAAACAGGCAGGCCCAGTGAGCAGGGGTGAGGGAGGAGAGTGCACAGTTAACCGTTTCCAGTGTCAGCTGCTCAGTCTCATCCTGGAAGGTAAATGGGGTAGAGATGGGCAAGGTTCTAGGGTTCCTCTCCGCACTACGCTTCATAGGTATCCTTGATTTCAGGTAGTTGATGTGTTGTTTTGCCTCCTTTTTGGCTTGGAACAGTAACATCTCTCCGCTGTCTATGCGGCACAGGGGATAAGCATAGATCTCACAGCAATAAATCCGGGTAGACTAGTTAAACTTAAAAGCTCAGGTGTTGACTCTTTGAAGCCAATAGTTTTTCAAGCATGGATTCAGTGTGAGTCAGAACTACCTGAACGTCAGCTTTCTCAAGCAAGAAGACCCTAGGCCAAGACCCGAGAGTTGCCTTCCAAAATTGACAGGTCTTTTAAATATCTCCGTCAGTCATTCAAGGCTTCCAGCACCTGCTTCCAAGTGGTGTTTGGTGCTCACTCTTACCTGTCCTCCACAGGTGCCCACCTGCTGTGTATTTCACAGATATTTGCAGGGTACCTTAATGTCTGGGGATTCAATCGTAAATCTCTGCCTCCTAGAAGAGTCTAGAGCTGCCCAGGGGACTACAATAGACATAAAGCAAGTAACATGGGCTAGAGAAGTGCAGAGTTCCCTGACACCCCCAGAATTGAGAGCCAGCCTGGTCTGAGCGAGCTGGAGAAGCCTCCCCAATGGGTTGAGACCCAACGGAACCCTCATCTCATGATGCTTCCACACTTTGGATGTGTTTCATGGGTGAGGGTCAGAGGAATGGGGAGTGAGCAGGGACATTGCCGGCAGAGGGGACAGCCGGTGTGAAAGTCCAGAAGCTAGCAAGAGTGCAGCCAAGTGGGTGTGCCTAGAGCAGAAGAAACTAGAGGGGAGGCGGGTCATTGGCCACTGCTGGAAATGGCCTTCACTGCTCTCCTGCCAGGTCTGAGTTCTTGTGTCTTTCTCTACCCAGCTGAAATCCACACAGCCTGAGGTTCAGGTCCACACCGTGTCCACTAAAGCCCACTACTGGAGTAGAAGCGACGTATCTCTTGCTGCTTCACTTTTTGGGTGCCGTTCATGCATAAGCACCTGCTTCTCCCCTACTGAGTGGCAGGTTCCTTGCCTCCATCACCGGCGACACCTCCGGCCCCCAGCACAGTGCTCGTCAATGTTTCTAGAAGGCAGCCAGAGTCGCTTGGAGCTGAAGCCTTGTTAGACCAGGACAGTGAAAATAAAGGCACTAAGAAATCCCCAGTCTAGCCCGAGATAGGAGAGCATCTTCTCTGGTGCTGGGCTCCCCGTGCACACCGGGCCATGTACCTACCGAATCCTTGAGCAAGAGACAAGAAACCATGTTTTAAATGAAGAGTCTGATGTCTGGTATTTCTAAATGCACTGGCACGGCCCCCACAGGCATCATCAGAACTGTGTTGAAATTTCCCTGATTTTATACTTTACAATTGTCCTTATTTTTGAATTACATCTTGCAGGGCCTGGAGGCCGGGGTGGTTCATAATCTTTTCATTGCTTCAACCTCTAGACAGCTTCAAATCGCCCCTCCGAAAACTCCCTCCAGCGTCTGAAAACTCTCCCTCCAGAAAAAGAAAAAAAAAAAAAACAGTGGCGATTCTATTCTTTCTCAGTTCTGCCAATTTAAGGCATGATTTCGGAGAAATCTCCAAGCCATTGTGTGCCCTGCTTCCTGCAATAGGAAGGGGGAAAGAATAACCATTTAGCACCTCATGACTAGTGAGAAAGAGCTGGTGGTTAATGAATCAATGCACAGGACTTTTCAGATACTGTTTTCATTATGAATGCCCCATTTTCAGCTGGTGAGAGTAAAGGCCCAGGGCCTGCTAGAGGAAGGCATTCCAGCACCCCAGGGTGGAGAGGCCACTCTAACTGTGTCCTCTATACCTGGGAAGGGGAGTACGCAGACCCCCAAACACCTCCCACTTCCCCAGGGTTTCCATTCAGGTAAGCAGAAGCGGACACTCATCCTGCCCCCACTCTGCAGAGATGCCTTTGTTTCAAATTGTTTCATTCCACCAGAGCAGTGGGTGTTAGGAACAGCCCCATTACCCTCCTTGTCTCTTTTGGAATTATCCTGAATGAATTTCTTTTTATCTTTAAACAGTTTCTCTTGTTATTGTTTTGAACAAATCCTGAATACCTTTACAGATTTCTTTCCTCTGATGGATGGTAGGATTCAAATTCTGTTAGAGGGCAGGAAATAGAACTTCTGTGATATTAGAAGCAAGGTTGTAGTCTCTACAGAAATGACCCACCAACTTAGGAGTTGGTTTAGAAATGTCTCTACGATGTCTTAGGAACTCATTTGTTTTAACTGAGGTAACGTCAGTTTACAACACTGTACAGGCTTAAGGTTCACAGTTTCACCTCAGCACGGCCACGTCCAAATGTCCAGTCTTTACCCACCACACACTAGTCAGCCCCTCTACCGATTTCAGCCTCCCGTCCCCTCTGCTAACCACCATTCTGATGTCAGAGTCTGAGAGGCAAACCCATCTGTTTGACATTCATTTTTTTGGTTACCTACCTAAGAGCCTTGGAGATGGCGAGGGGCGTGAATTCAGATATAACCAGTCCCTGCCCTCACCGAGCTGATCACAGGATTATTACTCCAGTAGGAATTTGACTAATTGTGCTTTTGCTCAACATTTTCTGCTTTTACTTATTTCAAAACTCAGGCCCTAGAGGCAGTCCTGAAACAGAGGTACCTGTTCCCTTACCTCACCCCCCAGTCATCCCGTTGGCAACACTTGGTCTACACAGGGGGACAGTTCTGTCCCGCTCCCTCAAGGCCCCCAGCAAATGGGATCCCATGGAGCAGCTGTGATTGTCATTCCCAAGCTCTGGGTCAACCCACCGCTTCGCCTTCTGGTCTCTTTGACCTTTAGATTTGTCCTACAAACTATACCACGGATGCGCTTTCCTAGTCACCCTTTCATTTGATTCTGATAGCAACCCAGTCAGGCAGTAAGACTAAGGGTGCCGATCCCACATTACAGATGAAAAAACTTAGGCCCAGAGATGTTATGTCACTTGCCAAAAGGCCACCCAGCCAGTGAGTGGGCGCGTCAGGCCGTGCCACCCAGGCCCCTGATGAGGCTGCTGTGTTTACAGGGCATTTTCCGTGTTGCTTTCAACTTAACTTTGATCTGTTTCTGACTCTGGACATGGGGTTCCGGATGCGCACCCGCAGGTGAGGGAAGCTGCCCGCCCTGGGCGGATGGCTCAAGGCTGACGACGTGCAGGAAGGGGCTGAGGGGACTACTGACAAAGCCAAAGAGGAGACACTGTCTAAGACATCGTTTTCCTCCAAACTGATACCCCACTTGATTTGTCAACAACCAAACATCTGAACTGCAGTGTCATCCACTGTACAGTTTTTCCCAGTGAGAGTGCAAGTGGTTTCCATCAATGTGAGATAGTCAAGAACTTTTAGCCATGAAAGAAGAATGTTTGGGAGCAAAAAGCAAATTGACAATGGATAAATCTGAAAATGTTGCAGCTTTCTCACTTAAACAGTGAGTGAAGCCAACACACTGACCCACACTGACCTTCCCGTGTGCCTGTTCTGCTGAGGTGTGGCAGACAGCTGCCTGCTTACAAGGACACACTGATTGGGGGCAGACACAGCCCCACAAAGACGGTGAGCTGGAAGGGAGCCATGAACTACCCATTTCTATGAAAACATTTACCCATCTCCACCACTGCTGGGGTCGCGCCTGTGTTAGACCTCGCTAAAATCACCAAGTCAATGAAGGTAATGAAACCCATTTGATTCACAGGTGTACATTTTTGTCCCATTCTATGTAGGTGGTTAAAAACGATGTTCAATAGAACTCTGTACACAATCAAAATTGAAAGAAAATCAGTTGCTATTTTAGCATTACAACAAGGAAATGCAAATTGAAAGGAGAAATTTTCATTAGCGCAGTTCTCGGTGACTAGGTATTAAAACATATTTGAATGCAGACACCCCACTGTTTGGGGAGCTCCAAAACGTAAAAGGTGTGAGTTATAGCTGAATTTCCTGCTGGGTTTTTTTTTTTTTTCCCCCTTCTCAGTTTCTACCCCTTGAAAGTTCATGAAGATAAATCTGGAACTATCTGAAAAGTGTCACATTTGGAAATCACTCAGTGCCTTTCCGCCTTACATGCCGTTTCCCTGGGGTGAATTATCCTGCCTGCCCTTCATTATTGAGGGCGTTTGTCTCATCACAGCATCTCTGTTCCTCCTGTGATACTTGCTGCTTCTGGTTGTCCCCACCTGAAGTCACATCCTTTGTCACAGGACGACCATTGCCACAGCAACCAACTGTGACGTCACAATGGCAGGGAGAAGGGCAGCTTAGAAAGAAAAGAGTGTGTAGTCTCCAGGCAAAGCCTTCTGAGTTTGAAAACCAGAGTTTCACTAATCAAAATATTTTCCAGAACCCCCCGTGACAACGCTGCATTTCTGCACGGCCTCAGCTATGACACAGAAAGCATTTCAGCCCAAGTTTAAGGGCTGCCTATTGTGGTTTGGGAGGGGATTGGAGATTTTTATGCTGATTTCATTCTGAGTCTGCACCACTGATATCTGCCAGTAAAATACATTAAACATGTTCCAGAAAGAGTTGATTTAATAGATGAAAAATGTGTCTCCGGAGACCAGAGAAGGTACATTTTCTGTCTTACTCGCCTTTCCGTAATAAGAGCAGTGTTTACATTCCTCGCCCATGCAGTGCCTGTAACGTATTCATGTTCCTCCACTCTCCAGAGGCAGCAATTGGGATATTTGAGATTTTATTTTTTAGCTACCACATCCAGCACTTAAGATCTGACAATTGTGATGTGTATTCTCACTTGGTATTCAAAAATAAGAGCTCCGTGTTTGCGTTTGATTAGTCTCTCTGCTTGGTGGCTGATTAAACAAGAATAGGGAAAGCTACTTTCTTTGGCAGCATTTTGGTTAATGTAGTGTAAGGTTATTGATGGGTTTAGTCACATAATTTTTATTAAATTTATTAAGAGATTAGCTCAGCTGAAGAATCTCACCCTGACAGCAAACTCTAGTTGTAATAATAAGACCTGACACTTGTCAAATCCACGACAGGGCTCCAAATGGTCTTTCCTTACCACCTCCTCCCCTCCCGCCCAAATGGTCTCTGTTCAATTAAGGAGAGCGCTTCATTCAAACATTCAGCGTATTTACCTCAGAATGAGTAGAGATGGTTTTTTTTTCCTTGGGAGTTGTGAGACAAAATCACCATAAACATTTGTCATCTGTGCACTTGAGCTATTTTCTTTCATTGTAAGAGACTCGCTATCTTTCCTCCAATTGCTTGAAATGCAAACAGCGCTTTCCTCCAGCTAGACATGAGGGTACCCACAAGGAAGTCATCAAAAAGACCCTGGGAGCCAGGAGAGTGGTGCCATTTGCCCATTTAACAGGCATAAAATTGTTGCCTCTTCCCCCTGACTCAGAATATCTCGGTTACCCCAACTCTGTGACGGGAACATTGAAAAACAAAAAGAAGAAGAGGGATAAATCTTGGAAGCCACATGCTGCCCTCAGCCACACAGTAAAGCAAAGTAGAAAGAGTATGTAACTGCGAGAGGGAAAACGCTTTTTCAGAACACAAAGAAGGCAACAAACAAGACCATTTACATACTTGGGGGGCAGCAAGGATTAATTAGTTCATGTTTGGCAAGCTGCGCCTTGAAGAGGTGCTGTTGTCACTTATTACTGTTATTAATTAACCGGGTGAATGCCAAACAAAAATAAGCCTGGCAGTGTGCTTTCATTTCTTAACACCATGTGCGATGTCTATTGCAGGAGTGATTCGGGAAAGTTACTACAAAGGCCACGACCAGCTCGTTCCTGTCACGCTCTTGGCCATCGCGGTCATCCTGGCCTTTGTCATGGGCGCTGTCTTCTCGGGCATCATCGTCTACTGCGTGTGTGATCACCGGCGCAAAGACGTGTCGGCAGCGCAGCGCAAGGAGAAGGAGCTGACGCACTCGCGCCGGGGCTCCATGAGCAGCGTCACCAAGCTCAGCGGCCTCTTTGGGGATGCCCAATCCAAGGACCCCAAGCCGGAGACCATCCTCACGCCTCTCATGCACAATGGCAAGCTGGCCACGCCCAGCAACACGGCCAAGATGCTCATCAAGGCTGACCAGCACCACCTCGACCTGGCAGCCCTGCCCACGCCCGAGTCCACCCCGACGCTGCAGCAGAAGCGCAAGCCCAGCCGGGGCAGCCGCGAGTGGGAAAGGAACCAGAACCTCATCAATGCCTGCACCAAGGACATGCCCCCCATGGGCTCCCCAGTGATACCCACGGACTTGCCCCTCCGGGCCTCCCCCAGCCACATCCCCAGCGTGGTGGTCCTGCCCATCACGCAGCAGGGCTACCAGCACGAGTACGTGGACCAGCCCAAAATGAGCGAGGTGGCCCAGATGGTGCTGGAGGACCAGGCCGCCACCCTGGAGTACAAGACCATCAAGGAGCATCTCAGCAGCAAGAGCCCTAACCATGGGGTCAACCTGGTGGAGAACCTGGACAGCCTGCCCCCCAAAGTCCCACAGCGGGAGGCCTCCCTGGGCCCCCCGGGAGCCTCCCTGTCTCAGAACGGCCTGAGCAAGCGCCTGGAGATGCACCACTCCTCCTCCTACGGGCTGGACTACAAACGCAGCTACCCCACGAACTCGCTCACGAGAAGCCACCCCGCCACCACGCTCAAAAGAAATAATACTAACTCCTCCAATTCCTCCCACCTCTCCAGAAACCAGAGCTTTGGCCGGGGAGACAACCCGCCGCCCGCCCCGCAGAGGGTGGACTCTATCCAGGCGCACAGCTCACAGCCGTCAGGCCCGGCGGTGACTGTGTCGAGGCAACCCAGCCTCAACGCCTACAACTCACTGAGCAGGGCGGGGCTGAAGCGCACGCCCTCGTTAAAGCCGGACGTCCCCCCCAAACCTTCCTTTGCTCCCCTTTCCACATCCCTGAAGCCTAATGATGCGTGTACATAATCCCAGGGGGAGGGGCCAGGGGTCGAACCAGCAGGAAAGGCGAGCTGCCCGCTCAGCTTGGCAAGGCTCTCACCCGCCTGGGCGGGCGCTCACCAGACCTGGATGGCCAGACTGCGCCGAGCCCTCCGGGTCCTCCTCTCCGGGCCACGGGTGCTCGTGAAAATCGGGCCACGTGGTTTGGTAAAAGTTTGCAACGGACTCACCTCCATACTCTTCCTTCTCTCCCCCCTACACCCTACAACAGGTTGGACTCACAAAAGACTTAAGTTATCATCACAAACATGAGCCAAAAGCACATACCCACCCACCCCACACACATGCGTGTGCAAGGGGGCGCACGCGTGCTCGTGCGCGCACACACACACACACACACAAACACACACAGAGGTGAACAGTAACTGCAACATTTTGTCCATGGCGACATGGGGTGCTGCTAAACCCAGCAGCCTTCCAACCCTCAAAACACATGTTTTTTAAAATGATGAAATTAAAAAGACAAAAAAAATAAAGAATTCATTGATAATTCTAACTCAGACTTTAACAATGGCAGAAGTTTACTATGCGCAGATACTGTGAAATGCCCGCCAGTGTTACAGCTTTCTGTTCTAGAAGATGAAGCCAGTTGGGCCACGATGTCATGGGTTTCTGCTCCTTCTTTTAATGAAATAACGTGACCGTTAACGCAAGTAACTCTATTTATTGTTCACTCTTGTTTTTCCTGAAAGGACTCTTCCACATGCTATCTTATAAACAGCTCTTCAGAAAGTCCATTGAAAAAGTTAAACTATTTAACGAGAAATCCATTAACTGGAATAATTGAGTTTCTTTATTTTTACAATAAATTCACTGAGTAAATAAGTTGGAGCTGGAATTCTAAGCTTTGTGTTTGGACTCTCTGATCTCTAGCTGAAGGAAAAAGTTAAGAGGGGAATATTTTTTTAAATCTACCAGTTAATTTGGTGGCCAGATTTCTGGCCTATAACACACACACACAAAAAAAAGAAATGATAATGATAGGTTAAAAGTCCTTCCAGGGCCGAATTTCTAAAGCAACCAGGAAAGGAACTTCTAGAGTGCACATCTGTGCCCCACTGCTGCCGATGTGGCTTTGTCAGTGGTTCCTACTTTCTGTGAAGGCACCAGCTTGTGATACGCCATCTCATTTCACCTTGCATGTGAGACAGCAAACAAAATCCACAAACGGTGTGAACTGATTAATATGCTGGCTGCTACCTTGCATAAATTAATGGTTTGATCACACGGGTTTTTCGTGGGGTTACATCTGTGAATAGCCTGTTTTCCACATGTAAATTTGTGCCTTACACCCTGAGTTGTGTATGCTTGTAAACTGTCGTTATGATAAACTTTTTCCCCCTTTTGAAATAAATGCAGATATTTATTTAACGCTCCCTCCCTCCACCCCCACTCCAACCCGCTGGAAGATCAGCGTCTGGCAGATGGAAGAAGGCAGTGGTGATGGTTAAATCCCACAGCCTGGGAAAGCTGGGCCACACCACACCCTCCAGTTCACACGTCCTTCTAGCTGTGCCAACTCCAACCACCCTTTGACCGTGCCGCCAAGCATGGACCCCAGTGTTGGGGGTGGCAAATCCCCTTGCTTCCTCCGGAGCGCCCTGCTTCCCTTTATAGTCTCAGATCATTTCAACATGGTGATCCTCTCACGTTAACCAGAGGAAGAAGGACGGGACTGACACCCCATCTTCATTTCTGCTGTGTCCATCTGACGGAGGCCACGCTGTGCGGCCGGGCAGGCACTGGGCGGAGTCTCCAAGCCGCGTGCTCGCACACACGTGCCGTGCATACAAAGAAATGCCAAGGAAATAGATGCAGGCAGGCTGGTCCCTGCTGTGATGGATGAGTAACTCCAAGTAGAAGGCCAGCCACGGCGGGCATGGTAAAATTGGGGGCAAAAGATTTTTAATTTCTTTTTTAAAAATTTCTTTATCCTTTTGTTGTTATTGTTTGTTGGGGGGAGGGTTGGGGTGTGTGTGTTTCTCCCCTTGGTTTTCATTAGCTCAAGCACACAGAGGGATTTTTGTTTACTCTATCCCAAACAAAAGAATTGTCAACATACTGTAATCTATGAGCATTGTTGTTGGTTGTTATTGTATTTTTTAAACAGTTAAACAGTATATTGGGTGCCTCTTTGTCTCTTTCTATTTCCAGTTTGCTCTCCGGGGCTCAGTTTAGTTTTTTTGTTTGTTTTTTAAAGCCTTCCAAAAAAGACAATTTTAAGCTGGCTAATGCAAAGGGGACCTCCACAGTCGAGTGGGGCCTGGTTATGTGGCCAGGGTGCACGGCTGCTGCTGCTGTCCCAGCACCTCTTGCAGTTTTGCTGTTGTTTGGGGTAGGACTTGTTGTTTTTGTGTCGTGTTTTTGTTTTGTTTTGCTTTGTTTGGTTAGTGGAATCAGTGTTCACATCCTGTGAACTCTGTCCCCTGAAACCATGAAGTCTGTTCTAGAAACTGAGATACCATTTTATTTCCCTTTTCTTTTTCAATACAAACAGAGGAAGGGGGTTGGTACATCTGCCCCTCCCCCCTTGCCCCCAAGGTTGACTCCTAGGGACAATTACAGCATAGTGCCCACGGGCTGTGTGCCCGTGGAGACAGCCTCAACTTGGCCGTGTTGAGACCTGTGTCAAAACTTCCATCCCCTGCCCCTACTTCCCACAACCCATCACTTGCCGTGTTAACCCATGTATTGAGCTGGGCTTCTGCATTTAAGTATTTTCCCCTCTTCTTTTTTCCCCACTGTGTATGGGGGAGGGTCCATAAACCTGAGTGTGCCTTTGCTTTCCACCCTTGCTAGACACTGGTAGATGCAACAAACTCAGATTTATATTTGTTGTAAAGTTGTAAAAATATTGTGATGTCACCAATTTTCCTTCCATCTCCACATCCCCTAACATCTGATTCACAACTTAATGTATGTTGTAAAAAAGAAAAAAAAAAGAAAAAGGCAAGGAAAAGGCTCTTTATTACTTAAAAGTAATAAAACAAGACTGTTCTACATTATCTTTTGTGTCCTGGATGCTTTTATTTATTATTTAATGTTTCCTTTTTTTAACCCCTTGCCCTCTTTGATTAGGACACTCCTCTTTCCTCCATTTCTAACTGGTTTCCAGAATAAACAAAAAAGCAGTTAGGCCTATTTGTTTGTGGTACACTCTGTAGCCCCCCAGCCACCCCACCCCCCAACCTTTGATGTTTTTCCCGCCTGTGCCCAGTCTGGAGGACTGAAGCAGTAATTAAAAGGCAGAGCACGCACTGACTCCCTCTATTCGTTTTACGCATTTTCTTTTTATGGGCTTGTTCATCATCAAACATTTATGGTAGGCTTGATAGTTTAAGAGATCAAGGCTAGGATTTTAGTATGTAGGGTCCACTAAAAATAGATGCTTGCACAGATGTGACTTCAGCCTTTTTACATATTAATAAGGTAGAGGGTGCTAGATTGTACTCCTTGTTAGCATTTATCTCGTTACCCAGAAGACACAGTTCTCCAGAGGTGTATCGGGATTCAGCACTTGGTTTTTATTTTGCAGAACAGCACCGTGAAATGCCTCGATCAGGTTCTCCCTGCTGGGACATTTTTAAAACAGTTACTTAAAAAAGTCCCCAGTGACAGTATTTTACTTTTAGCCTTCTGAAACGGTTTTCGTTTTTCAATGTTTTGTGGTCCATCAGGGCGTGGAAAGCTGTGGGTTGGGCCCCACTTCACCTTCAGAGGCCCAGTCACCTTCCAACATGTCATCTCCAGTGGTATTTCTTGAACTCCACCCGAAGGGCTTGGCACTGTCATGCACAAATCTGACGAGAGTAGTTCCTGCCTCTTCATTTATAAGGGAGGTTGACATGGTCTCTGTTAGTGTCATTCAGAGGTGTCATTGCACCCTGAGATTTGGGGACAGAGGTTTGAGGGGGTTCCTGTAGAGTGAGTTCTGGACAGCCATCCCCCACAGAAGGGCTACTGTGTGCAAAGGCACCGAGTGGGCTGGGTTAAGGAAACAGACGGTGCCCAGGTCTCAGAGCGCCTGGCAAGGAAGGCAAGGAGAGGGGGCTTCATCTTAACCAGGTTAAGATGGTTACCATGGGCGCAGCGCCTACGTGATGAGCGCTGGAGCAGCAGCAAGGAGGTACGTGTGTGCTTTAGAGAGCTGCCTGGCAGTAATGTTTGGAAAACGGACAGGTCCTGGAGAGGCCGTGGCTGCCAGACAATGAGGCTGGTGGCAGCCAAGGAGGTGCAAGCAACACAAGAGCACACTCCACGCCACCTCAGATTCTTTAGGAAACCCAACTGAATCAGCTCTGCAGTCATCCGCTGGCCACCCTGAAGAGATTCCCCTTGTGACAGATGGCGCTTGTCTCACTTACTTACATCTGGACGTGTAACTGAGAAAATGCAGAGCAGCGACTCCGAGCCTATCATTTTTAAAAAGTGGAGGAGCTGAGGTCCACTGAGGGAAGGGATTTGTCCACATGCCCACAAATTCGTGGTCTTACTCCATTCATTCCTGTCCTGAGTGTAACATGAGCTAGGAGGCCCAACACAGCCTGTCTGCCCAGACGCATCTCCAACTCGCTCAGCCCTTTCTCACATGCCTCGTCCCTCTCCTGCTGGGCACCCCATTCCTTCATCTGGGCCAAGACAAGAGGGTGGGCAGGAGCTCAAATCTCACTGGTGTGAAGTAGATAGTCGCTCCTTGCCACCCGCTACCCGATAATACAGGGACTTTAGCTGAGTCAACTTTGTTCTGGTCTGGGACGAGGTCACAGAGTCTGTATTTTAGCTGTGGCCCCAAGGACGTCCCTGCTTAAACAGCCCAGCTTTTTAATTGCTATGTTCATTTGTTACAGGGCTGGAGGCTTCTACAGGGCACTTTTAGGCTGGTCCTGAAGAGGGACTGCCCCAAATCAGCCAACAGGCTATGTGGTTCACGGGGCCAGAGCCAGCATCTTGGACACGCCTGCTCACCTTCAGTGCTCTGCCATGGACACACAAACGGGCCTCGCTGTCCAGCCTTTTAAGTTGGCAGAAGCCAAGCCAGAGGCCCCAGAACCACAGAGCCTGAACAAAGCTCTTTCCAAAAGAGTCATTCAGCAAGTAAAGTAATAGCATCAGAAAGGCACCTGCAATTTCAGACACTGGGAGATTTTGCTTGAGGGAAAGGGGTAAGGGCAATTTAGAAGAACCCTTTAGTAACAAAATAACGTGATTAAGAGCATAATCTTCTTCATGGCTGAGCACTGTGACAGCTGGGTGCTTGGACTTGGTAATCCTTAGAAAGCCACATCACACGCCTGCTTGCCTTTAAACCAGGTGGTGATGTCTCTCTCGGACAGAATTGGGAAGGAAGGGCGGCTCACATTTATTGATCGGGACTGCCAGACAGATGGGGATCTTTAGTATTCCATTTAGAGTATTGTATGTCCTTAGCTCTAACCCCTCGGGATGGCTGGAGGTGGGGGCATTGACCTCAACAGAGGCTTCACGCTGAACTGATGTGCATTAAATGTGGCTGGGCAGAAAAATTTGCAGATGTCCCTCTAGCAAATGGAATGAAATTTGAGCAAAACAAGGGAAGCAGCTGAGAGGCAAGGTGCTCCCCACCCCCCTGTGCAAATACATGGGTGCACACATGTGCACGAAAATCTATTACCAGGCTGGCTCCTCTCGGTGTCTAACACCAAAAATGGCGTAAGTGTTGGCTGAAAGCCGATCCTTTGGGAAGTCATTCACCCCTTCTCCTGATAACATATGGGTTCCACCTCAGCACTTTCTGGTCAAGAGTAAACTATCATTACACACGGTCTCAGAAATGGAAACCAAGACTCCTGCAGAGAGGCGTGGACCCTGGTCCCCTACAGCCTGCTGACAGTGACCAAGACAGTGAGCAACTCTTATTCTCCCTAATCACCGTCAGATAGAAGACTCCCGAGAGAATCATCACCGCCATCCGAGAGCAAGTCACAGGCCACTCTCGGGCTGCAATAGCCCAAATAGGGGGACACTAAGGAAGGGGAACGTAGATAAGCATGACATCAGAAGTACTTCTCATGGATGGTTTTCAGGGGGGAAAAAAACAGAAATGACTGCGACATTGGACACAGAGCCAAATGCCAGGAAACCAATGCAAACAGAACCGAGGCAGGACCCCCAGAGGGGTTGCAGGGATGAGTAAGATGATAAAAAAATCAATCTGAGGGCCAAAAGCTCCCCTTTCCCCTATTCATCATGACCACTGCCTTGGCCACGTCAGGGGTGAGGGTAGGGGGGCTGCGAAAGTGGGTTCATCTCAGCAGCCTTGGTATCTGCTCTCAGAGGTGCGTAATGAACATTTAGCAAATCTAGTCCCTGTCGAGATGCGCTACAAGATAGGAATCTCAACAAGGGCTACAGCATACATCATTAAAAATGAGCCATGAAATGATCATGATTTACTTATTTTTCTTTATTTTTTGATTGAATGCCTGATAACATGCATGATAACATCATAGAGGTCTCAGGAGCATCCTTAAAAACCCACACGTGTAGCTACGACACTGAGTTCACCGCTAAAAGTCCCGTCCTCTTCTGCAACGGTGGCTGTTTTCCCCAGCTGCACTTGCGCCTCTGTACACATAGTCTTGTCTAGCCCATCCCCGGAACCTCATACAGCTTGTGGGGCAAGCAGCACAGGTGTGGTTACGCTCACTTTACAGAAATGGGAGTTTGGCGAGGAGGGCCCAATGGAGCACTGATCCCCATCAAAATGTAGTAATGCTTCAGAAACCTGCATGTTGACATCATCCCCTCAGCCCTCTAGGGGACACCTCGGGTTACACAATTACTCTGCTTCACCAAAGGGGAAAAGCCTCCCATGGCGTTTCCCAGGAGAGATAGTTGCAACAATAAAGTCCCCAAAATAAAGGCTAGGCACACACGTTCTATTTTAAGGATATTGTGCGCTCATATTTTTCCATCATTAAAGATACATCTCTTCCTTCCCGCGTCTGTGAATTCCTGATGCCAGCAGTGTTATCAGGAACTGTCAACAAAGCAGGAAGAGAGAGAGCTGAAGCCAAGTGCAGTGACGATCCTTCTCCAGATGCACCCCACCACTTCGGGGCAGCAGCCCAGATGGCCCCGTGGAAGAAAAAGAAGATAGGCCCAGCTCTTACAGCTTCTTCGTCCTACTCAAGCCCCACTGAACACAAGCAAAATTTAAGAGGCTTAAGAGAGCCCAGGATTAATTGGCACAGAGAAGAAGAGACGTCCTATGCCTCTAAGGCTAGACAAACTTGCCCACCCTTGTCTTCATAAGAGTGAGGTAAAGTCTGTGAAAGGAAGAGGTGAGGAAGCAACAGCCACACTTTTCACGTGAGCCCCCACCAGCTACCAACCAAATTCACTCGACCCCCCCCACTCAACCGTTGGATGATTTGGCTGACTGCGCACCTCCCACAGGAGACAAAAGGTAGCGGCTGCCTCCGCCTAGGCCCCTATCTCCCTCCTGCGTGTCGCTGCCACAGCACAGGCTGCTACTGCCTTGACTCCCTTGCAGAACTAACGAGCTACTCGGGGTGAGTGCGAAAGAGGCAGGGCCATCTGGGAGCGGGTGCCCGCCAGCGAGCTGCTCCACAGCACCCTGGAGGAGCCAGCGTCTCCCACTCGGCACCCGCCAGGCCAGCTCAGTGCCCCTCACCCCCCACCAGAGGAGGGGCAGTGGCCCCTCTTCTCAGAAACCCAAGTTCGCTTTCGCTTTGGTTGGCTGATTGCTGTTTGTCTGAACTGTTTTTGTTTGCTTGTTTGTGGGAACTCTGTTCCCACTTCACAAAATCTCTGCACACAAATTTAGTAAAGGTGAAAGGTCTGGCTGCCACTGACTTTGGTGACTGGTGTAAAACACATCCGTGACTCCAGCGGCCGCAAGGTGCCACTGACTTGATTATCTACGACTCAAGAAGGGGAACCGCCTCCGAGACAATTAACTTTCCCTATCTAAAGGGTCAGAGTCAATAACCGATCACCCAGGGCCTCCCTGGTGGCGCAGCAGTTAAGCGCTGCGCTGTGGAGCTGTTGGCAGCAGTGCTGAGAGTTTGACACCCGGCCAGGGAGATTCCCACATGGCGCGGCAGACCTCTCCTGCCTCGGCCGCTGCTCCCCTCAGCAGTGTGTTTCCCTCGATCTGCCTGTTCTGCTCCCCACTCTGACTCTGGTGAACCCTATAGCCACCCCACACCTCTGGCCTGTACCCCAGCTTGTATGCATAAATAAGTAAATCATAAAAAAAAATAACTGATTAACTTTGCAAAGGAGTTTTTTATTCCAAACTCTGCCTTCGAGGACAATTTCAAGTGTGGTACCTGTTCAGAAGATCTGTCTCCTCTGAGGAAGCAGGATGCTTTTTGTGTGTGTGTATGAAAGAGAACTGCCTGTGAAAAGTTGACATAGGTGTTGGCTGATTTGAATCTTTATTGGTATTTAATTTTACTCAAGAACTAATGATTTAGTCCCCTCTGTCTCCAGGGTAAAGAGGAAGCCTGTGATCACATTTCTTACTTTGGGAGAAAAGATAATGTGTTAGACGTATATGTATGAATAGAAACAGGTAAATAGTCATATTTCCTTCTGACTTTGTAATTTAAACAGTGTAAGTCAGTAGGGAAGGGCTGTAATTGGAGCCAAAGTAAGTGAGGTGAAAATTACTAGGTGTCAGAGCATCTGCATCTCATTTTAATTAGGTGACTATAATAGCAAGATCAAAAACTTTTTCTTGTCACTCAATCTGTTGGGCTTTCTAATCGAGAAACCAAAGGGCTTGTTTTGTCCTCAGGAAAGCGTGACCCAAAAAGATCCTCTCTAATTACCTGGCCAGTGCAGCCACAGGCCTGGGCCCGGCAGCAGGGTACCGTCAGAAGGCCAGGGTGCTCCGGGACCACCCCAGCAAGGCCAGCGCCTCTGGCTCTGGGGATTAGTCCTTCCTAATTTGCGGCGTGGTATTTTCCCTTCTTATGAGGCAAAGTCCCTAAGAAGGAAGCACCTGGCACTGGGAGTCCGTGGGCCTGGGCGCCAGAGAGCTGGCTTTGTCATTTGCAGGCCGTCATAAAACTCCTGGCACCTCGTTCTCCCATCTGCAAAAGAGACTTGGTGACGGCAGCCCTGCCCGCCTCCTCGGAGCACAGAAAAGTCAAATGGGGTGAATGTTACCTACGCTTGCAAAACTCCAAACCCTCTTGTGTCCTTCTCCACCCTGGCATTCAACCTGAGGTCCCAGTTCCCGAAATCTTCAAATTAATGACTTTGAGTCCCCATCCTGCCGATAATGAAAATGTCTCTTTTTTCCTTCTTTCCCCTAAACACTCCTTATCTGCCAGCAAAAGCAGCCAGCCAGACCAGGCTAAACAAAAGCGCTGCCTGGCCCGACTGGGTCCTGGCTCTTTTTCACTGCTGTGGCCGCCTCACACTGGCAGCCGGAGGCTCTGGTCACTCTCCAGCCGTCATCCCCCTTCCTCAGGGACTGGTCTGGGGCCAACTGGTCTACCCTCACTTGGTTCTGCTCCCTGCCGCCTGGGGCACTTCCTACCTGGGGGCCCCAGCTGGCATCTTCAGGCAGGCCTTCCTGGACTCCAGAGTGGACCCAGAAAGCACCTCGACGAATACAACTCTAAGTTCACTTAAAACTCGCAGGCAGCCTTGGCTGCCTGTCAGCCCGATGATTTGCTTTTTGACTGATGCTCTCATGGCCGTTTCCCGAGCACACCTGCCGGGCGGCCCATCTGGGCCCAGAGGTTCCCAGGCGCAGCCTCAGAGGGCCTGGACGCAAGTGCTGATCCCCCAGGGCCGTATCTCTGCCTGCCTCCCATGCCAAGAGTTCTTGACATTTCTCTCAAGAGAAACATCATGACTACTATCAGCATTATACCAAAAACATTAAGTGATGGTCATTATTATGGATCTCATGGTGATGAAAAATCTAACTCAATACCCTCCTTGTGGAGAAGAATAAATCAAGACAGGAGAGTTTTCTCAATAACGCAGTAACAGACCACTTATTCGTGGCAAAGCGGGGGACAAGAAGCAGGAGGCCCAATCCCTGATTCATCGCGCCCTCCAAACGCAGGCTTAACTTCAGCTAAAGGGATGTGGGTGCCGGTGTGGGTGGAGTGTGGTGATGTGCAACTGAGGAGGGGTGGACCTGTCCTCTGACTCACATTCAGTAATGGAAACCATCGTCACCTCAAAAATAAATAAATAACACAGTGGCTGGGGAAAAAAGAAATTTATTTCACTCTCATGGCACAGACCAAAAGCACGCATCCAAGATGGGCCGGCAGCACCGCAATCTCCACTGCGTGATTTCATTGTCGGGTCCAAGCTTTTCTAATGGGGCCAACTTCAAGGTTAACAGGGAGAACAAGTAAGAGACTGTGGCAGGCAGTGAGGGAGGCTAGGGATGTGGGCGGCAGGCCCCTGTGCTCGGCGCCAACTCAGGAAGGCAGGAGCGCTTGAAGCTAAGACTGATACATCAGGAAACTGGGAGTCGGCCATAGTCTGTGCACAGAGCACGTAGATCTTACTGCACTATGCGTATAAACATATATACACACTACAGGGAGAAAATACACAGACTGACGCGCAAGTGTCTATGCAGATGTACACATGTGCATTTCATATATATTACATGCCTGAATTATCTACATGTATACACATACATACACATGTATATACATTTACGTGTGCATATACAGATACAGATACAAAAAGAAAATGCAGTCAGCCACTGCACAGGCTACATCAACAGCCAGCTTCGGCACCTGCCTCCACACCTCCTGTGAACTCCCAGGAGCTTCGATGATCTCACCTCCTGCAAAGCACCCCATGCACAAAAGTTTCTAATACCTGTCGCCACACATTGGAAAAACTGATTTCCCCACAAGACTGCAAGCCTACCGAGAGCAGGAATCATAGCCTTTTCACTTTTTTAAGTCCACTGTCTACAGTGGGCCTGTAAATTGCAGGAGCACGGTAAGTCATTTTCCACACAGAGTCATCAGCCAGGACACAGTAAGGGCGTGCACACCCCCCCTCCACAGAAGCACAATATCTGTGAGCTGTCGCCGAGTTGTCATAACAGCTGCAGCATAGACCACACCTCACTGGTACTGGGCACTGGGCTGTGTTTCCCAGAATTTGCTTATTTCATCCTCACAAAAATCCCACCCTTTGTCATTTCCATAGGATAGATAAGGCAAGCGAGACACAGAGACATGAAAGGACTTTCCCATGCTCACAGAACCAGTAGTTGGTGGATCCACAGTGTACACCTTTTGTCTTAGTAAGTGAGGTGGGATAAGAAACGGTTTCATAGCAAGATAAAGAGTGACTACCAGCAGCTGAGAGACAGCCACCACCATAGGAAGTAGAGTGATTAATGACATAGGGACGGGAGTCAGAACAATCCTTTAGGGACCTCTTCCAACAACACACAGCCGACGCGCAGCCCACCCGGCAGACAGCCCCTCTGTGGGTGCCCACGTAGAGAGCTGGGCCAGCTTTCTGAAGGGCTTTCACATACGAGATAAAGTTAGTCGCTGAAACTGCAAGTGATAAAAACAAACCAATGTCCCAATACCCTCATTTCTGAGCCCCGTGAGTTCCCCACCCAAGGGCACATTCAAATATCTCAATATTGCAAAACTGCCATTGTAACTGTACAGGTGATGATGGCAGAATGTGAATCAGAGGTGCCCCAAGCCAGCAGAGGGGGCACATGAGACCTGCCCTGGTGATGACCGGGGCAGGCACAGCACATCAGCGCTGCAGGCAAGCGCTAGGGCCTGCTGAACAGAGAGAGGCGGGAGACGGGTATTTCTCTTTGTTGACGCGCTGCTGTGTAAGTGCTGATAAGAAGCTCCTAAAACTATTTTAGGAGATTTTTTTTTTAATGCAACTTGGGTGTGTCAAGAGGGAAAAAAAGACTTGTGATGTGGAGAGGAAAAAGACAAGATTTGATTTCACGGATGCTCAGAAATAATGGCATAATCTTACCCGTTTTCAGCAAATAACAATCCGAAGCATTCAAGCCTCTGATAGAGGTGTATGGCCTTCATCCGTGCAGCAAACTGCAGCTTAAGCATTTTTTTTTAACGCTGTTCAAATTGCCTGTGAAGCAACCTTTTATGAGATACGATGGTTCAAACAATTTGCAAAGAGTAAAAGACAAAGACAGATTTTTTACACTGAAGTGGTTTCCTAGGAAACCTTGAAAAAAACGTAATGAGATATCTCTTAGACGTAGTTCAAGGACTAGGACTCCTCTTTACTGATTTAATTTTTTTTTAACAGTGTTTAATATCTGCCTCTCCCTCTCCCTGCCGTGGGAGCTGGGATGGTTGAACAAGCTCTCCTGTACCCAGCAGCCCCGCGTCCGCCCATGAATTGAGTGCCTGTTCTACACAAAGGAAAAATATCTGCGACAACTTTAGTCTTCATTACTTTCTGTAGCAATGTGGAGTAAGAAATTAAAGGAGTGGAACTTGGACCTTCTGCTCTACCATTTAAAAACACCCCCAAGGCCCAACTAAGATATTAAGAGGGGGAAACAAGCCAACCCACTCTTTTTCAAATCATGTCTAAATTAATCTTCCCAAGGCCCTCAAATACCACTCATTTTAAGTTTATTTTTACTCTGGCTCCTTCCTCATCAGTCTGTGATGAGCCAGCATATGCCCGCTGACAGAGGGTGCTGGAATTAGCAGGCCTGCTCATTTCCCAAGTTCAGACGCAGATCCACCAGGGTCTGGAGGAGGCACGGCAGCACTGGAGAACAGTTGGGGGACACACAGAGGTGGAACCTTTCAAGGGCCATGAGGGGTCTGGCATGACACCTCTACTGGCCCCGTTTCCATCATCCATCACTCATGTCAAGAGGAAATCAAAACAGGAGAAGGGAAGGAACATCTGGACCGCGTGGGAAGGAGCTCGGTTTGGTTTTAAAATAAATAAGGCAGCAAAGTTTCGAGTTTCACGTCTTCAAAAACTGGAGATGAAAATTAAAATGTTGGTTTCAAGAAGTCTGCCATGTTTGTGTGAGTGGGTAAGGGTAGGAGGGGGCTGCAGCCTCCTGGGATGTTCCTCACTCTGCGGGGACCCTTGCCTGGACCCTGCAAAGGACTAGGGGGGAACCCAGGGAAGGCAGTGGGCTGAGAACCCCCGCAAGCCCCCTTTCAGCTGAGTCCGCTTAGGTGCACCATTCTGGGGAGAAAGTTTTTCAAACTGAAAACAACACTGTTGTTTCTCACTGGGCTCTCTGAGGGAACAACTGGTGCGCGTCTTCGGAGTCATCAAAACCGGGAAACCTGCCCTTTCAGGTGGGCGCCAGGAAGCTCCCCAGGAAGATTTTGACGCCTTTTCACTAAGGTGAGGAACAGTGAACGCGCAGGCACGTGGTCAGCCTGAGGCCAAGGGGAGGCGCAAGGACGGGGCGGGCCCTGGGGGACCCTACAACCCACCCTCCACATTTTTCAGTCAGCTTCAAGGAGCATATTAAATGCCTGTACGGGACCTCACTGCAAGGAGGGAACCCAATTTTACAAGCTGTCTGTGGGCTACGCGGGAAGCGACCAAAGCAGCCTTTCTCATCAGCCTTCCTGCAACAAGGAGGCCGGTAAGAAGGGGCAGAGGCCACACAGAAAGCATCAGGAAGTGGCAGACATCTTCCTTTCTTTCCTTTTTTTCATCCTGGCCTACCAGCTTCCTGTGGGGAGTTCATGCCCCACACTTAGGATCTTGACGAATGGTCTCTTAAGCTGCCTTGGCCTCTCCTAAGCAGGAGGTAGCAGGAAAACCAAGCTGCAGCCATCGAGGTCTCTTCCCAGGATCTTCGGAACGCCCCCGTTGCCGGAGAAGGTGGACACCCACTGGACGTGCCCTCAGAGCCCAGGCCCACCACAGCTGGTGCTTCTGTGATGCGGACAGCGAGGCCCGAGCAGCGGCAACTGCAGGGGGAAGGCGAGATGGGCGGTGGCAGCCACTGTATGAGCCTTCCCTGCGGAGCAGGCCGGCACAGGCTGTAAACGCCAGCTGAGACACCCCGAGGATCTTCTGGAAGGCATGGTGATTAACGACATTTGCACCCAATGTTGATAAATCAGGGGGCCAGGGTCCCTGGTTTTCCAGGAAAGGGTACAACTTGGGGACCAAACTAAGGGACATCTAGCCAAGATTCACTGGCCTCATGACGATCCAACCCAGAACCAGAAAGGCAAGGAGCAGGGCACCCCGTGTGTCTCTTTGGGGTCCCCTGGCTTCTAGTGGCCTCTGATCTTAGCGTAGCCAGAGATTGCTACTCTCCGACCGTGGCACGTGGGGTGAAAGCAGCCCATCCAGAATGGCAGCCCCAGCCCCACAGAGCGTCGCCTCCCGATTCAGACCCTGAGCGCCTTGGCACAGGGAGCCGGGGCCAGGTTTGGAGTCAGTGCGGGCCTGGCAGCTGTCGTGCCTGCCCCTCAAGCACACCTGTCCCGGCGGTGCCTCCGCACAGCGGGTCTCACCAGCGACAGCTGCGGACTGGAGCGGGAGCGCAGCGCCGTCACACCCACGTTTAAGTGGGGGCGGAGGGGAAATTCCCTGACCTTCCTGAGTACCAACCTTTGCATGAAGAAAAATGGTAAGTTTATTTTATTTTGGGGGGAGGAGGAGGGATTAAATGAGGTAACTAAGAAAAGCGCTGGCCTCCACTGGCTCTGGGGATGGGGGTGTCAGAGGACGGAGACCCTTTCCTGTAATATTCACGCGGCATTCCCCATGAAGGGGGCAGCACCAGGCTTCTCCTAGCCTGTCTGGAGCTCCGTTCTGGCAGTGAGCGCAAACTCCCCGAGCTCGCTGGGCAGCAGGACTTGGTCACCAGCGTGGAGAGCACCAGGCTGCGTCACAGTTCCGAGGGCAGTCTCTGGGCCCTGAGGGTGTTTCAACAAACGTGACACTCCCCGTGGCTGAGGTGACTCAATGGGTGCTTGGTGTATTTATAGTCTTTAACATCAGAATTTTAAAAATGCCCCCCAAATACCAAAGCACCAGCTGTCAGATGAGGAGAAAATCAATCTCAATTTGTGCACTGTGTTCAGAAATGGGGGTGGGGTGCCCGAATGCAGAGGGCAGTAACGGAGCTTGAAGTACATAAAGCCTCTCCCCTGGGCTAGCCCTGCTCACTTAGCGCCAGAATGACAAGAATTGTACAATTCCAGCGGTCACAGAATGCAAAGGTATTTTCCCAAAATGTCTGTCAGAAAACCTAAAACCAATTCAAATATTTATCGCTCCTCATGTCAAGTGCTGCTGTTCCAGGGACTAAGAAGGTGAACAGTGCGGAGATGAACCAAGGACGGCGGTACTTTCAAAACAGGCCCCATAAAACTGAAGTCTGCGTTACGCTGCTGCAAGAGCACTCGCCTATGGATCCATCCACATGACAGCGCCCCAGAGAGGGCCTCAAACCGGAGCCCCCTGAGGGCGCATGGGAAAATGCGTGTGTCCAAGATGGCCAGAAAGGCGGTCCCACCTCAGGTGCTACCCACAGGTAAGGATGGATTCGTTGCCTGTACGGCGCCCCCTCTCTGAAATCTGTCAGAGCCCCCCTGGAGCTGGCCACAGCAGAGGACGCGCTCCACAGGTCCAGCTGGGGGGACAAACGGTGACAGCAGCTCCGTCCCGTGTCAGTGTGACCGAGCATCGGAAGGGGGCCAGGAGCCACACCCACACATGGGGGGGGGGGAGCGCCTCTTGGCTCACAGGCTGGGAAGCACCACCCCAAGAGCTCACATCCTGTGTTCACCTCTCATGCATTATTTAACCACACCTGCTTCCAAGGGATGTGACACAACTTTCAATGTAAGCACAGCTATGAAAGAACCACAGCACTCAACAACTGAACTGAGCTCAGAAGGCAAGAGCTGAGGAGGAGCAGAGACCACGGGGGGTGGGGGGTGTACCAGAAAGCGCTGGCACGGCTCTGAACACCCTGTGGTCAAAGAGAGAGCAACAGAGAAAGGAGGGAAGGGGGAGGGAGGACTCAAGGGCGCACAGTTTGCTCTGGCTAGTGAGGGGCTGCAGATCACTGGGAGAGGAACTGGCAGCCCCCAGGGAATGCAGACCCCCAGCCCAGCAGTCAGGCAAGGGGAGGAGAACAGATATGGGTCCCTCCCAAACAACTGGCCCAGCGGGAATGTGTGTCCATTTAGAAAGTGGTGGTTTCCCAGTGTCCAAGGGAAACTTGCCCCTGCAAAACTGCTCACTGCGCTCATCGAGTATTTCCTGGGGACCACTCCATCAGGGCTTGGCACCAAGGATTGAAAACTGAGACTAAGAACCTGGAGGCTCCCTTCAGGGAATTCACAGTCACAGGAGGTAGAATTGAGCAAATAATTCAAATGAGCCTTGCTAAGTGGCCAGGAAAGATGTACACAGGCACAGGAGGGAGCCAGAGGGTAGGGGAGCAGGACGGGGGACACGAGTGGTAGACAAGAGGCAGACCTGGGTAGCCAGTCTGGGGGCCAAAGAGCGAGGTGGTGCGCATGGAGCGCAGAGTGCGTGGTCACGGCAGAACAAGTGGAGGCTTGAAAAGTTGGCTGCAGGTAAGTCGTGAAGGGCCTTTTATGTAAGGCTAAAGAGCCGGGCTTTGGCATGAGAACCATGCAAGGCTTTTAAGCGGGGACTGAGGAACTCGGGTCATGGGTTTTGTGTATTTCCTTAGGATTGTCCAAGCCATTCCCAGAATGCTTACGGAGCGTCTAAAACCCGTCAACAAACCCTCGCCTGGAGCACCTGAGCGCTGAGACCACGGCGCGCCGTCCAGGCTCAGCGTTCAATTACCCAGTGGAACTGTGTGTCCTTCCTCATCACAGAGCAGGCAACAAGGGCCTCTGGCTGGGCGATGCTGCTTAGGCACAACCACGCAGAGAAGTGGAGTCAGCCGCAGGGGGCTGCTTCCAAGAATAAATCTAGGAGTCTGGTAAGGAAGAAAGAAAGGGCGCATTTAGGAGCCATCTAAAAATACATTCCTTGGTGAAGGACACAGAGGTACTACTGTCTGCTTCTCTGTGTAGGTAAAAGAACAAAACCTGGCCTGTTCCCATTAGTGCAGCAGGTTTCCAGAGGCATAAAAAGGCAGGGGCACCTCGGCTGAATGAAGGGCAGGAGCCAGACGGAATAGGAACCAGGCACTGTGGTTCCGGGCAGGACCCCGTGTCTGGGGTCTGTGGACAGGAAAGCTACTGATTCTGGATGGAGGGGGAGTGGGGAGCACAGGAAGGCTGGGAGTGGTCAGAAGTCACAGAGCACTGCTTTTTCTGCAGAAAGACGGGGCCGCTCACCCCTGCCCGGCTTCCACCAATACGCAAACACCCTTCTCGCCCACGAGCCTCAGCAGTCTGCCTTTCGGAGTCGGGGTCTTTGCCAGCTCTGCAGCTCTGAGGAAAAGGACATTTCCATGGTCTGAACAGACAAGTGACCCTGGGGGAGGAGTGGGCCATGGTCCAGCCAGCCCCTCCTGCTTCACGACATCACGGCTGAGGGGGGATGCCAAGCACTCCCTGTGACCTGCGCAGTGATACCATCACTCCCTCCGCGGGCGGCGTGACGTCACAGCCTGTCTGCCCTTCGAAGACCCAGAAGTGACTTAGTTCCCTCTGCTCTTTCTGAGAACCCATCTTTCACAGTCTCCCACAGCTTTTATGACTTCCCCACAAATAACTCCTGGGCCGGCTTTGTCTGTGATCTCCCAACACCTCCCCTCTCCCAGAATTCCTCAAGAGATGTTCCTCCAGCTTCAAACCCAGCTAGTAAAGACAAACCTTCCCTTGGAGGTCGCCTCCTTCACCCTCTGACCCCATTTGGACTGGGATACCCAGACAGAATTTTGAAAGCCACTACCATGTGAGAGGAGGGCTGAGTTATGGGAAAACTCGGGCCTGAGAGTCCAAGTTCTCCTGGAGAAGCATGAACTTGACCCCCTGACCGGTCAGGGTCATTCCTCTGCCTCTGAGCAGCCGAGTTTATGTGGCACCACCTTCCCACACGCTCTGCTCCTCTTTGGGGCTCCAAGCCGTCTCCTCCTCTTGGCTCCTCCACCCAGGTTTGCCTCTAATCACTTTCCATGTTCCAGACTTTTCCAAAATCCAACTTTCCATCAAAGCAGCCTGTTTCCCATCTCCTCACGCCCTGCACTCTCTTAATTAATCTCACAGCGAGTAGCCCAGCTGTGAAGTACCCCTCCGCCCCCATGGCAGATTGTTAAAGGAGATGCCTTTGCTCCTAGAGAACACATGTGGCGGGAGTGCGACCCGCACCTTGTCCACATTCTTTGTGGAAGCGCTCGTGTTCCCTGCACAGAGCCGCCCTCCTCGTCAAGGCTGTCTTGACAGGACTATCACTCAGGATGACCTGGTCTGTCATGAATAAGGGGGAGACACATGACCCTCCCCAGGCCAATCACTCTTCTTGAGAGAAGTGACAAGAGGAAAATCAACAGCTGAAACCAATTGACCCAGAGCCAGGCCTCTGAAAAAGCTGCACATTAATTCTGGCTGTAGAATAAGAATCTAGATCTCCACACCTGGCCCGATTCCCTTTTCATTCTTTCAAAGCCTGAACAACTACCCAGGGAAGTGTCTCACCTCCATTTTATCCTCCTTAGATTAGATAATGATGCCAAAAAAAATCATAAAACCAATTTCTTAAATTAGTTATTGCCCTAAAGTTGGTTTACATCATTGTATCTTCTCTGGGGGTTATAGGTTTAAACCTTGACAAGGGTATATTTTCACATTGTTTCTAAACCTAGGAGTATGATGAACCATGGACCTTTTTTTAAAAAAGTCTTGGAAGAGGCTGTTTTAGACCATCCGGCCTTTGGGGAGGGCTGGGCGTGCTCCTTGAGAAAATTCCTCCTTGAGGAAATACCAGTATCTGCCTCCAGCACATCACAGCACCCCCTGTTATTCTACCAACAGGCTCCCCTGATCAAAGTGCCGGGGGTAACCCTGGGCACATGTGAAATCTCCTCAAGAGCATATCACTCTGACTTCATCACGGCCGTGCCTTCACTGCCCGTTGGGGGCAACACTGCAGAACACGGGGGCAGCCATACTGACGGCGCGGCCATGCTGGCAGGGCACCCTGCGGCTGGCAGCAGAGTGGGGGACAAGCTGTGTCCTTTCTCCCCCACCTCTGTGAGCAAGGCTCTGCTCCTAGTTATCACCATCTTCCACAAAAAGGGGACAAACTAAATCTACCGTGGTCAGAGGTAGAAATACCATGAAGCTAATAAAATTCAAGCTTTAGAACCAAGTACTTTCCTGGCCACTTCCAGTCTCATACGAAACAGCATCCTACACTGAATTCCATGTAGATGTTTTTCAAAAGGCAGACCTTCCAAGTTGTGCGAGCATGTGCTCCCCGCCACTACTTGGATCCACCCCAAGCATAATACAAACAGAGGAAAGACAAAGAATACGCGGGAACTCAGAGGTGGGAGTTCTCTGAACAATATTTAAAGCTGAAAATGACCTTTACTTTGAAATAGCTGCATATCCATGCTGCGTCAGGACCCTCCCTCCTTTCTGCCCCAGAGGGGGGTCTCCTGCACTCCCTAGTAGGGGCTGGGACAAAGAAACGAGCCTTATGGTCCCAGAGCTTGAGGAGTTGTGTGCTCTGTAGTCAGCGCTGCACAGGGAAGGGCTGTGGGCTGCCAGGTGATCAGGAAACAGGTGCTTCCTCTTTGGGAGAGCCACCACACCCGTCTGCTCCAGGAGAACCCTCTGAACTCAGCAGGACATTACACTAAAGCTTTAGAATGCACTCGCTGACAGACACAGCGGATGAGCCGGGAGGTGCGGCTTTATTGAAGGACCATGCTCCTTGGCCCGTGCAAGGATGGGTGTGGGAGAACAAGACCGCCAAGTTTAGCTCCTCAGGGGCTGTCCCACACGGACACTCCCACACAGACAGTGCTTTGTTTGGCCCAGACAAACATCCAGTTTATGCTGTGTACCTGTGAGAACTAAAAAAATAAAAGCCTCCCCCCCACCCCGCCCGCCCCATCTCAATGGTGCTTTGAGGCCAACACAGCCTCATGCCTGATCTCTGGCTTGGAAGTGGAGAACACTGGGTTCTTGTCACTCACCCCATCAGCTCACTGACATCCAGCCTGCTCTGGGGTCCCTGAGGTCTCATCGTTCTATTTCTGGACCCTTCCCCCTCTTTTCCTGTAGCACCTCTCTTCTTCCAGTTTCCTGCCCCAACCGTTTGGATACAAGCCGCCTACACAGGAGACAGGTCTGCAGAGAAACATGAACTCCCAGGAGCTGGACCTCAAGATGGGCCCCTTTCCTCTGATTTCCTTGGCTGGCTGCGAAGTGTGGGGTGGGGAACAGCAGCTCTGTACCAGGAAATCGTTTTAGTTTCTCCATCATTAATAGCGCGGGTTACTTCTGATTACCTCAGAGCAAACAACCTTATCCATTAAGAATTTGTTTTCCACTTAAATCAATACAATCTGGCTTTGCACAAAACGTACTTTTTGTTTCTATTAACAACAGTTTGGTCCTACTCTCAGAGAAACAATAATCCTGGTGTCATTATCTTATGTCATAGTGCCTTCTCCAAATAGTTTCATTTTGATAGGAAATCCCCCTCCCATAAACAAAAACAAGTTTCAGCACATGACAACACAAAATAGTCTTAGGATTTAGGAGAATAAATTTCTAGCTCCTTCTATGCACCAGTGATTCATTTTGTTCTGATTGCCTGTAACAGTTACTTTCTCTGCTATTTAATATATGCTGCATTTATTACGGAGTGTGAAAACTATACTTACGGACCTGCTATTGCTACAGTAATGCTACATAGAGTCATACAACCATAAGCATTTATTTTTCCCTTGTGCATCTGAAGATCAGTTGGGGTTCAGCTGATCCCAGTTGGGCACAGCTGAACTCAACTGCCAGCTGCTGGCTGGGCCCAGGTATCCGCCACTTGTCTTTCATCAGTGGCCCACAAGTTTTGAGGCATGTTGCTCTTGTGGTCAAAAGTGGGAGTGTGCATGAATAAGCTCAACCATAAAAACACATTTCAAGTTTCCCCTTATGTCATACCTGCTAACACCTAATGACCAAAGCAAACTCCATAGCCAAGTCCAACGTTAGGGGGACACAAAAATATACTCTGCCCTTAGTGGAGGAACATCAGAATTACATGGCAAATGGGGTGAAGAACAGACCAATAAAGCCATCTACTGCAGGAGGGAGGAGGAAGGAAAGGGGAGCAAAAGAAAGGATATTTCTAGGAATCTGCTTTGTGCCAGATACTCTCTATGCACCTCAGATTCAAAATTTGATTTCATCTGCACAAGTTATACCTGGAGAGCCGCCATGTAGAAGGGAAGGCTCGTGAGCAGCTGAGCCAGGACTCACTCATGGATCGAACAGACTCCACACCCTGCCAGCAGAAGCAGAGACAGAGACAGCAACCTCTGGAGCTGTGAGCCTCAGAAGGTACTGAGCCAGGAAAGAGGTAAATAAACTGTGATCTTTCAAACACAGGCTTCTCCCGAGGGGCCCAAAGCAGGGGTATTACACTTGAAGTCATAACTGGAGTCCAGTGACCCGAATCCTCATCATTAGGCCGCAGATTTTCTGCCTGCCTATTCCCAGAGCTCTTGTCAGCTCATCTTGGACTGCAGGAGTCAACAATCTTGCCCCAAAATCTACATTATAAAGAGATCAGGAGCCATTTTCACATCCAAGGTAACAAATTCAGGTTTTTATATTTTTTGTAATTGTTTTTGTGGATGTGGCTTATTTTGTGTGAATGCTGAATGTATGCACAAAAGAAGACAATGTCATCAGATAATGCCCCGCTGTAGCTGCAAATCCCTTAACATCCCATTTTAGATTGACCAGGCTGCCCTCAGGAAGAACAAAACAGAACAGTGATGTGTATGGATCCAGCATGAAGATAGCCTGTGAGGAATAAATATTTGCTGAAAGAATGAATTCATCGACAAGGATTTTCCATCTGTGCTTGGACTGAGATTTGGGTCATGGGTTTATGGGCCTGAAAGGATGGTTAGGATTCTTCTAAGCCATCAAAGACCAATCCCCCCCACATTCAAAGAAAAACACCACCACTGAAGGTTTTTCCAACCTGCCCACTCCCCTTCCTCCTTACAGACAACATCCTCTGATGATTCCCCAAGCAATCCTTGACCCACTAGTCCCACCCATTGTAAGGAACTTGAATTCCACTGTGAGTGACTGCAAAATACCCAAGCCTTGCAGTCTCCAACTGCCAATCAACGCCAGCAACCCAGATCTTCCCGATCTCCAGCCACCTCCAGGACCGGGCTTTTACCCGAGGGTGCCACCTTCAGCTGTGGTTTTAAACTGCCGATCAGCCATCATAGGTGAGCAATGAAGTCATCAGCGAGCTACAGCATTTTTACTAAACAAAACAGAAAATGCCTGAGGGCGCTGCATATAATAAGCATCTTTTTTTTTCACAAATATTTTGCTTAAATTATATGTACTGGTGGATGTACAGAGCTGGGATGTCAGGTTTTCTTTTCCCAGAGAGTTACAGTCAATAAAAGTTTGAAAAACACTACCCTTGGCTTTTTCATTGAGAATGCTCCATTTTAAAATATCATTCACTCATAGCCCATCCCTGATTACTGCATCTGCTCACACTCTGCTCTTTGCACACCCACTATTTCAGTTCTTTTTGTTCCATGGGGCCTATTAGCATGGCGGATGAACAACTTAAGAACAAGGAAACTGCTGCATTATAAATCCCCTCCTCCATCCCAGGCCACCTGCCCCCACAAACTCACACACTGTCTAGTGTGCATCGTGTGCATACTCTCACTTGAACAGAAACTGGGACGAAGGGACGTTTCACATCAGAGCTGCCACATGCGATAGAGCGAAATACCTAGCACACCAGAGTTTGCAGAAATCTTGGGTAAGGAGGTAAAGATGTGGGGTTTGAATGAATCTCATGAAATCAGCCCAAAATACAGATTTCTGCTGTCATCTGAATTACCAAGTTATATTCCAGAAAGAAATGCGCATTATAACTTCCCTAGCCACCCAAAAGCACAGCATTGCTACGAGACCTCTCATCAACCAAAACAGCTCAAAATGAGGATGCCGCCAGCATTCAATGACATGGAAAAATTTTAAGCATTCCCGAGTGAAGAAATAACCTGCCAAACCACACCAAGGAGCACATAAAAGCTAAAACAACGCCGACATGCGTGCGAGCGGGCACGCGCGGCTACTCACCACAAGGCAGAAGGGCCTGTGAGCACTGGGGTTTCACTCACCGGAACGGGGGACCCTGGAGGTGGTGACGGGTGCGAGGCCGAGCCTGGAGGGCGAGGAGACCACGGTGACAGAGGAGGGCGGCCTCTGGGAGCTTCTCCGGCTGCTTGGAGCCAAGGGCAGGCGCTCGGGGCCACCTTCGGAGCCCGCCCGCGCTATGCAAAGTCCAGGGGCGCCGGGCCGGGCTGACACATGGGCGGGCCCGCCCGCCGGGCCGCACCGTCTCTGTCCTGCGCGTCTCTGGGAGCCCCCCGGGCCAGCGGCGAGCCCGCCCTGCGCCCTCTGAGCTTTCAGTCTCCTTCCACTTTCCCACCATCCGGGCGGCGGCACCGGCCACGCGAAGCCCTCACAGGCGTGCCCGTCCGTGCCCGGCCAGCCGCACTCCCGGCGCTCTTTGGGCTCTTTGGTTTCGACTTATATTCACTTCACGGGCAGCGCAGCTCATGGGGTGATGGGGTGTAGGGTGCCGCCGCCACCCCCACATCGCCTTCAGCCTTCAGGTGCCTGCGCGGAGGGCGGAGAGCCACGTGGCGGGAGGGCGCGGGCGCTGCGGGCGGCTGCCGTAAAGCAGGTGCAGCCGTAAAGCAGGTGCACACGCCCACCGCCTGCTCGCTTTCTGCCTCCTGTCGTAACAGCGAATTGCTGTAACGCAGTTTGAAAAAGCAGGGGTCCCAGTGGATTTGGACTTTCAGTGGTGAACGCAGTGGACTCTGAGTGGGCAGACTGAGCCGCGCCCCCCCCCCCCCGGGGTCCCCAAAGTGCATACTCTAAAGGAACTCTGCCACCCGCCACAGAAAGACAAAGCAGACTCTTGAGTGTGTAAGATCTTTAATAAAATGATTGTGCAAAGAGAGGGGAGAAGAGAAAGAATCTGGTTTCTCCATGAAGCACCCAAAGCTACCCATCCCCTGGGGGGTAAATGGTCGCCCAAACAGTGTTGGCCCGAAGTGGGGCTCTAAGGCCCAAGAACTTTCCACAAGTTTAGGCGCCTTCTGGCAGGGACCCACGGGAAAGGGACAGAAGAGGCCAGGCATGTCTGGAAGGAAAAGAGCAAAATCAAAGTACAATTTGGAGACTGTTGCTGTCGCCTCCCCATGGGCCTCTCACCCACCTATCTCTTCCAGGTGTCTGTGCATCTTCTCAATCCACATGTCTCCTCCAAGTCCCCCAAATCCCCTGTGCAAGTCCAAAACCCAGGAGCAGGCAGGCCCATCTTCACACATCTCCTCCACCTTTCTCCCCTACCGAGTCTCTCCAAGTCGTCCATGTCTTCACCTGGCTGCGCAGCTCTGCCCCTCATTAGTTGGGGTGGGGAACCTGGACCCTCCTCTTTATGGAGACTCCGCTTTTACTTATAGACACATTGATTCTCAACAAGCCACACCTGAAACTTATATACTGTTACAATACATTGTTACTTAAGTATAAAAATACCCCAACCACAATCTAAACTTTGATGCAAATGTTCCCTTGGATGACAGAATATAGCGAAATGTCTCAACCAAGGTACTATTACTATATAGGGTTGGATAATTCCTTATGGGGGAGAGAGGGGTTTCTTGTGGGATGTTTAGCAGCATCTCCAGCTTCTAACCCAGGGAGCAAGAACACACCGCCATTGTACTTGTGACCACCAAAACGTCTCCAGATACTGCCAGTTTCCTCTAGGGGCTAATTCACCCCAGTTGAGAACTGGGATACAACAATATCCCCCAAATAATACCTTGTTGTATCTGGTGGTTGATAAGTCGCTCTGCAGCCATGATCTTCTCTGGTCCACAGGGCAGCCCTGTGAGGTCAGGCAGGCCTGCTGGGGCTCTCCACTGTCCACTCCCAGGGATCTTAGCACTTTTGGGGGCTCTGCCTCTGTCTTTACTCCACCCTGAAGCAGAGAATCTGTGACTTCACGTTACTGAATCAATCACAACACGAGCCACCTCTGACCCCTGCCTGGCAGGGCTCAGGTAGGAATCACAACACCAGGGAACAAGATGCCCAGCGTACTTTGGGGGACAAGTGTGCAGATCCTCACTCAACAACAATGCAGATTAGCAACATTCACCTCCTAGTTTTTATAGGCAGCTGAGGGCAGGGGAGAGAAATATCTTCCCCTACAAGAGACAAGTACTACTGGTGCACCTTGGGAGCCTAGGAATGTAAACCCCAGCTGAGTAAAACCCCAGGCTGTCTGCAACCTTATCCCAAATTCCTGGGACCACGTCATAGTGGGGTTTTCAGATGGCAGCATTCAAAACCCCAGGGAGCCCCATTCACAGTGAGCCTGGAAGTGCTATGGCACTTAGTTCTGCAGTATGAACCAGGTTCTAGGGGCACCCTAGGGATAAATAGCAAATCTCAGAGGCGCTATCACCTAATTGGACAGGCACCTCCAAAGGTTGTTGACTGAAGTAATCTCCAGCAAGTCACTAAAGTTCTGGAAGCTTCAATTCCCTCGGGTCAGTTTGGAATTTTAAATCATGGCGCCCAAACGCTTTCCCTCTCTTTCGATAAATAGATGTAGGTTTTGTGCCTTCTCTTTGGGTGTGGGCTTTGTGACAGCTTGACCAATGGAATATACACAAAGTCTGCCATGCTGGGGTCCAAATCCAGTTTTTTAAAGATGAGATTTTCACTTCCTGTGTCTTGGGTCCCAGCCACCATGTTGTGAGGAAACTCAGATAACCCAGAGAAGCCCACTTGGATGGCCAGTGCCCACGTGCCCACCAGGTGAGCAACAGCAGGTGTTTCCACACTGTGCCTGCAGTGGGCTGTTGTGGCCACGTCCAGGAACGCTCAGAGATCAGCCTTCCTCACAGAAGTCTTCAGGCAATCTAGTGAGACAGAGGGTATGAAAAGTGAGAATTCTTGGTAAACCCAAGGACAGTCAAATCTGCTTTATTTTGCATCATTCCAAGGTAAACAGGCAGCCAATCATGGTTCTCCTAGCCACGCCAGCCGCTGGCCAGTGTTCAGGGGGAGGAGACAGGTTGTTACCGTCTGTGACCAAAGGGCCCGGCGTGAAGGCGCAGCAGCCAGGGACGGAGTGCTGCCATTTAGCAAGTCTCCAAGCTAAGGTGACTCGGTGAGGCTGTCTGAGACGCCCTCTCCAGACAGATCCATGAAGAGTATCGATTGCATTTTAAAGGGCCTACAGGGAAGCAAATGTCAGTGTCTAACAGTAAGTTTGAGTTATTCTGTATTCTCTGGCAGGAAATTCTAAACCAAGTCCCTCTGGTTTCCTCTTTGGCCTGTATCTGTGGGTTCTGTTGTCAGATATATTAGGGTACAAAAGTAGAAAGTTTAAAGGCAAAACGATTGAGGTGAGTTGACTGGAGAGGAGCCAAAGGAAGAGACGGCCTGGAGCCCGGGGCAGACCCCTCCAGGCTGCTCCAGTGAAGCGGCACCTGCCTCCTAGGCCACAGGAAGTCTGGCCCAGAGGGTGTCTCCAAAAGTGCCAGTTATTGCAAAGGGCTGCTATACGCTATCTTTTAAAAATAGTTCCCCATCTTTTGAATGTATATTTTATGACTGAGTCGAAATTTGGCCATCCAGGTGCCAATTTGATGATGGAAATCTACAAATTACTTAGCACATCAAGATCCAAACACCGCCCAGGAGATCCATCCAGCTGAGTTCAATGCCTGTTCATGGCCCTTCAGTTTTCCTCATTTTCAATTCAGCGGTGGAAACGGCCTAACTGGATCTGCCAAGAAGCTGAGGGGAGTGAGTGACTGCTGAGTGTGTCCCGGAAAACAAAGCCAAAGCAGGCGCTGATATTACTGCCACCGTAAGAGTATCATGTAAAATCAAGACAGAAGCCAAGTTCGAATAAAATCAAGCTGAAGAATGAAGAGAAAATGAATCCTGAAGATATAGTCAGAGGTCCGTGTCCAGACATGCCTGAGGCCCCCTGGTAGCCCCGCACAGGACAGCCTCCAGGAATCACAAATTCTGTTTTCCCTCAAGAAAACTGAGCGTGCTCTGCTGTCACATGCAATCAAGAGTCCTCATTGACAAACACAAAGAAAATTCCCAGAGGCCATTGAGGTAGGAACAGCATAAGGTGACTGGCTCGCTCTACAGAAATACTGTCAAGACCCCTTTCCCAGCAGGTGCTGTTATTTTCCCATCTAGTCTCCTTCTGTGAGAAAAGAACGTTGATGGGGGACTCCTGAGTTTCCACCACACCCCCCCACACCCCCATTTTTTGTGACCACAATACATGCTTCTGAAAGTCTCTGGATGTCAACTAACAGGAAACAAGGAACTGGCGTTCTGCATGATGGACAGCTACTGAAAACCAGCCCAAAATCCCCGGCGAGGAGACCAAAGGCAGGCGCTGTCTCAGGGTGGGTCTAGTTTATCCCTGAGCAGCCGGCCCGGAGCAGTGGGAGAAGAGTTCCTCAGACATTCTTTAAGGATGACGATCTCCTCCCCATCTTTTCTGAGACAGGCTCATTTTTAAACATCCTGTCCTGAGACCGCATAATCTGATCTGGGATTCTGGAGATGCAGCTGCTGATAGAAAAGCAGCACCCACATGAGTGTGTGTCCTCAGGAATGCGGCACCGTGGCAGGGGCAGGGATCTGTCCTGTCCAACACCTGGGGGGCAGGTGGGGCCACAGCCCTGAGCACAGATGCCCAGGGCAGCAGAAGAAAGAGTGCTTGGTCCCCTCGAAACTTGATTTCCAAAATGTTGCCCTTCTAGTGGTTGAGCCAGGCTACGAAGGCATATTACTTCTACTGTGAAGTCTTAATCAAAAGGCACTTGAGAAAAAGACACAAGTAACCAATTTTGTGGATATTATTACTTGAGACGAGCCCAAGTACTTAAAAAGTGAGTCAAGTTAAATTCAGATTTTAAATAAACAAGAGCTCGGTGATCTCTGTATGGTCATGACGAAAGTCATAAAGATGGCAGCAAAAGGCAATGGTAAACTCTGCCCCGGGCCTCGCTCTAGAGTCTTCAAAGGGTCTGCTTCTCAGGACCACATTCCTTCAGCACCGTTTTGCCCTCCTTGCCTACCCCTCTCACCAGCCCCAGCTGACACCAGAGACATCACATTTTGTGAGGCAGTTGAACTTACAATAACTTCCTAACCTACACTAAAAGAGCCATGAGTCACAGTATAACCGTGTCCCGTGGTGACTGAGCCTTACGTGATTCCAGCACTCGCTTCAACGTGGGCCTCACGGTAGGGAGTGTAATGAAAGGCTCGTCTGTCCACCACCTCACACATGTTCCTGTACTTCAACACTGTTTTCACTCCTGCTAAAGGGAAGGGCAGTGCTGGGTGCCGAGGAAGGAGAGGGGAACAGGGCGCCAGTGGAGGGGAGAGGGCCAGGCTGGGGGGTGGTGGGAGGGGAGATTTCAAAGCCACACCACCCACCAGGTAAAAAGCTACAATTCCCTGGCTTTTAGGTTACTCTGGCAGGATGACACTCAAGAGGCTGTACGCTGATGTGTCTGTATCCTGTGCGGCTCGCAAAGCCAGGCAGAAGAGCCCCTCAACCCATCGAAGTAAATTTTCGGAAAAAATAGCAGACTTGGCGCCTGTAACCCTGAGCGATGCACCAGAAGCCTGAATCCAGCCACCAGCCTGAATTTCAAAGTCAGAAAACCTGGATTCTGATCTTGACTCTCACTTCCTGGCTGCCTGATGTTAGTGGACCAAGTTCTGGAGTCCTGATTTCCGGGCCTCAGAGTCCAAAAGAGAGGCGCACCCCGACCACTCTGAGGTCTTGTCACATGCAGACAGCTTACTGGGTGCAGAGTGCTTGGCTCCCAGTTGGCAGGTAAGGACTGTTCATACCCTAGTTCCTCCTCTTTCCTCCTCCAGAAGCACAAGCGGGTGGGCAAGAGAGCCCGCAGTGGCCACGAGGAAGGAGCTGGGGTGGCTGGATCTCAGCTGTGCTCCCTGCCGGCACACAGGGGCAGTTCTGTCCCTCCTACCTCTGACCCTCCAGGCCTCGCATACGGGATACTGCTCCTGCCCCCGGGCAGTGGGCTCCTTGCCACCGTCCCACCTGGAGGCACAGGCCCCGGGAGGAAGACCGGCTGAGGCAAAGACAGAGAAAGCTGGGCTGCGACTGCGGCCAAGGCGTCAGAGCCCAGTCAGCTCTGCCAGGGCCTCAGCCGTGCCAGAGGATTCGCTTTGGGTTTCCCTCCTCCACATGCTCTCTTCTCTCCATCCAGCCCCCAGGTCTGTCTGGTAACCAGATTCCAAGTGAGGGGGCTGCCTGGGGGTGCGTCGGTCACGTGCCTGCCTTTGGCTGCCGAACAGACTCCAGCAAGGGTGGATAGTGGGCTCCAGCCACAGTGTAGAGTGTCTGACTCCAGTGTAGACAGGAGGCACGTCTATGCTTTGCCTCTTTTATTTGTCTTAGTATTAGGATGTGAATAAATATGGATACCCCCAAGTGGAGCTGAAAATGGAAAAGGGACCCTGGACCCCACCCCTTGGCAATAACCGGTGTAAATGGATCCTCTCTGGGAGCATCGCAATTCTCCCTTGTTCAAACAGTTTGGCGCTCTTACTTCTTTCATGCAGTTTTCTTTCCATGTAATGAGACGCCCGGCATGGAATCCGAAAAGAGCAAAGCTATGGCCAGGGCGATGTGTTTCCAAGGCCGGCCGAAGCTATCGGTTCTGGATGAACTGAGTGTCTGGCGGGGAAGGCGCCGCCTCCCTGGAGAGGCGCTAGACTCGCCCACAGGTCCAGTGCCCTTCCCAGGCCGGGGCTGGTGAGGGGCGTCGCCTGCTGCTGGCAGCCAAACAGCTGACCTTCCCTTGGGCTCAACCCCAGGTGAGACGGGCCGCAGCCCCGGGATGTCCGCGCTTGTCGGGGGGCAGGCAGGGCCGGGGACAGAGATGCACTCAACAGCCCCCGTGTGGCTGGGGGTTAAGGCCCTGCCTCCCCTGTCCTCCCCACTCCTACACACTGCGGGCATCTCCCCCAAAGGCAAGGCCTCCCGAAGGCAGTCCATTCTGCCTGCCTCCGCATTTTGGAAGCGGATGAGGTGGGACTTCTAATTACTCCATAGTGTGATAAATTAAAGTAATATTTAATTAGTGCATTGTGCATTTAAATGACTTATTTATGATGCATAATTGATAAAGTTTCGTGTACACGGTTTTGCTGAGTCACTTTAAAAGTTTCAAGGCCCCAGATGACGACACAGCTTCCCCCTGGCACCTGACACCCTTGCCGCCTAGCCTTTCAGGGTCTGTTCCGCCAAACATGAAGTCCCCCTGGCCACTCCCAGGTTTGTGTCTTTCAAAGCAAAAACCAGCTGCCTCTCAGCTGCTGAGGACCAAGGCAAGTCCTTGTCCTCCTGCTGCCAATTCAGGAGGGAAAGACAGTAAACAGCAGGTGCGGAAAGTGGGGCTCGTCCACCAGGAGCTTACGGAGCAGACAGGAGCGGCTGGGCAAAGTGCCACCCCAGCAAGGGCGGAGGGGGGCTCCCCCCTCGGCCTGTGCCTCTGGCCTGGGTTTCAGGGAGCGGTGAACAGCTGGATGGCCTGGCTTCCTGTCCTGAAGGCCTGTTGGCTGCCTCCGTCAGGCACGAGTGTGCGGCCCAGACAGGCTGAGCAGGCAGAAAAATTGGGACCGGGGCAAATTTGTGTTCAGGGACTGCAATAGTTTGCTAGGACTGCCATTTAAAGAAGAAAGAAAGAAAGACTGGGTGGTTTAAACAACAGAAGTGTATTTCCTCACAATTTCGGACGCTAGAGGTCTGAGATCAAGGTGTGGGCAGGGCTAGCTTCTCTTGAGTCCTCGCTCCTTAGCTTGGGTTCACAGGTGATTAGACCACAAGTCCAGCTTCACAGTTTTTAAGGGGGTCACCTTCCTCCATTCTGCTCTGATGTTCCTGTCTTAGAGCTTTTGCTTGGTAGCTGCTCCAATCACGCTTTTAAAGGTTTTGAGAGATGGGCCTCCCTGTGGCCTAGGTAGGGGTTAAGTCCCAGTGCTATCACCACTATGGCCTGAGTTCGATCCCCGCCCAGGGAGCTGACCCACATGGTGCAGCAGACCTCTCCTGTCCTGCCTGCTGCTCCCCTCAGCAGTGTATTTCAGTCAGTCTGCCTGTTCTGTTCCCCACTCTGTCTCTGGTGAATCCTCTCACCCCCTGCACCTCTGGTCTACACCCCAGCAAAAACAAACTTTTTTAAAAAAGCTTTTGAGAGCGTATTATGCATCAGGGTGTTATTACAATTACAAGCAGGACTCTCCATGGCTTGAAAATGGCCTCCTCTCCCCGTGTCTTCCCTCTGTATCTATATTTTCTATTCTCTTCTTGTTATAAGGCCACCAGTCCCTCTGGATCAGGGTCCATCACCATCCCCATCACCTCTTTAGGGCCCTAACTCCAAAGACAGTTACATTCTGAGGAACTAGGAGTTTGGGGGTCAACATATGGACTTGAGGGGAACAAAAGCCCTATATGAGAACTTCTCCCCCAATGGCATGACTTGCCCCCACTCTGGATGCCTCACCTGGCTGTCTCACCCGGCCATCTCTCCAAGCTCTGTGCAGTCCAACCAGCAAATGGATGCTCTCAGGAGCGACAAAGCCAGCTGAGGAGAAGGCACATTCAGCTACGTGCTCACTAAAGAATCGCTATTTCTTCTGTCCCCAAACTCTACTCCATTTCCCACCATCAGAACATGATGCTTCATCAAGTTTAATATGATCAATATTTTCTTTCTTTTTTTTAAAAAAGATTTATTGTTACTGATTTGTGCATACAAGAGCTGGGGTGCAGGCCAGAGGTGCGGGGCGGGGGGAGGTGATGGTGGTGAGAGGACTCACCAGAGACAGAGTGGGGAGCAGAACAGGTGGATCGACTGAAATACACTGCCGAGGGGCGCAGCAGGCGAGACAGAAGAGATCTGCTATGCCATGTGGGAAGCTCCCTGGCCGGGGATCGAACTCATGCTGCAGTGGCTGGTGACAGATTGATAGCGCTGAGACTTTAACCCCTGCGCCACCAGGGAGGCCTGGTCAATATTTTCACGGACTACACTGGACAAAGCAATCACAGAGCCTGTGCTTCTCACAGCCACTAAGAAAGCAAGAGTCTCAAGCTGTTCTTTGATTGGTGGAACTTGATCTCAGTCTTATGGCCCAGCGGCGGCACACAAGCACAGCTGACTGGCTGAATAACAGACACAGCTGATTGGCTGAGTGACACAGTTGATTGGCTGAGTGACAGACACAGCTGATTGGCCGAGTGACAGACACAGCTGATTGGCTAAGGGACATTCATCTGACCAGAGGCAGCCAATGGGTTGTTCTGGTGGGAAAAGTTCTTCTTCACTATGAATGTGCCATTAACTAGACTCATCTGAGCGCAAGGATTTAATTAATAGGAGATACGGAGACAGACTACCTATTGGTAGCCAGAAGACAAAGAACATTCAGAAATAAGAGCTGTTGAACCATCCAGCCTGAAGATTCTTTCTGATGCCACTGCTTAGGTTGAGCCACTGTGGACCCAGAAACTCCCCCCCAGCTCCAGTCACCATGAGGTACACCCACACTGGGGTTCAGATTCTGAAGTTTTTGAGCAGTTACACTTAGCTCCTGCTGATAAAACCCCTTATTTGAGCTGATCCTGCTGATCTTGCAAAGGAAACAAAGATACGCTAGAGCATAAGTATAACACAGGCCTCATAGGCCATCTTTACTGCTCCAGTAAGATTAAAGAGAAAACCAGTGACATTAAAAAGAAACCAGTGAAATTAATTTTAATGATATTGGATTTATTAGCCCAGGATGTCCAAAATATCATCATGTCAACATGTAATCAATATAAAAATGTTTACTATATAGGACTGTGACTCTGTTGGACCACCCAATGGGGTTTCCGGTCCTAGTAAGTCCAAGGTGGATCATCTGGGTGAACAGGCCCTAGTCCATCTTTTTCTCTATTATCTTGAGTAGTTGTTTCTCCAGAATGCCAACACAGATGAACTTGGAGCTCAAGGACATATTTACCTGGGAGCTCATAGAGCATTTGGCCTCTCCTTTTCCATTTGGAAATAAGGGCAAGCCGGGGCTGAGCTCCCTCCTGGGAAAAGGCACTAACAGCTCAGTCTCATGTGAACTCACCCAGCATGCACCAGGAAGTAGCCTTGAGCGCCGCCGCAGCGTTGAGCCAGGGCCCAGTGGACACTGTTAGCCCCGCCCCCAGCAGGTGAGGAAGCTACAGCGCAGCGGTGACACGACCTGCCGGAGGCCACGCAGAGCCAAGGCTCCAGCCAGGGTCCCTCCCACAGCGGTGCTTTTCATAGTGCCTGCAGGTAGCAGAGGTGGATTTTAAAATAACTTCTAGAAAATAAAATCTAAGGCAAAACCAGACATGTTGAGGTTATTATTGATTTAGCAGATAATCCGGGTCCCAAGCTCACGTGCAGTGCAGGAGAAAGCCTCCCCTGGGGGAGCCAGAGAGCCAGTCCTGGAGAAACCTGCTCCCTTCGCCTTCCTGCTCAGCGGAGAAGCCGGGGTGAGGACAAGAGGGACCCTGCCCGTCAGGGAGGAAGATGGGAAGGGCAGTCCTCCTGGACGGAGGAGTAAAATGACTGCGCTGATGCTGGTTAAGCGTATAGAGCATCTCGGAAGAGCCGTGCTCTGCCTCAGCCTGCCAAGCCACCTGCAGGGTGATCCATTCCCCCCAACACCCCCATGGAATTGCTCTTGCCTCAGACCCAGCCCAGGCCTCAGAATCCCTGAGATGTACTAAAGACTCACCTGTGTGGGTCTGAGTTTAATTATACTCATCAGGCGAGGGATTTGGGAGCTTTAATTTCAGGCTGGTGTTGAACGCTTTTAAATTATTTTAAATTTTCCGAGGCACCCAGGTGCCACACAAGTCTTTTGTAAATTACAGAGCAAAGGCTGTGGAGGCTGGGTGCACAGAGGGCCAAGGATCAGAACAAATCCCCAAAGATGGACTATATTTCTGGCGGCACACACCTATCATTATTGTTAGCAGAACCGGGGTTCAGCTCGCTCTCTGGGCACCACACAATGCAAATCTAGCTCTTGGAATTCAGCTCCTCGCTGCTCCCTGCCCCCTCAGCAGCACCGAGCCCTGGTAAAACGTGTGGCAAGTTCTTCAAAACAATTATCGCTGCTAGAAGAAAAATGATCGGCAAAGTACTCTGAGGCAAACACCTCTGGGGCGCTGGAAACGGCAATGGAAATGAATCCTGGAAATGTTTGTATTCTGTGAGTATGAAGAGGAAGACATGTTGGCTGCTGTGTGCAAAGTGGGAGAAGGGATGTTAGCAGATGATAATGAGCTCAGGATGGGGCTGGTGAGGTCCAGAGGCCAAAGCTGTAACTCGCGGTCACACCCCAGAGTTCTTCCCACGGTTCTGCTGTGTGACCCTGGACTCAAAGCTTTGCCAAGTTTGGAGATGCACTGCCTCTTCCTTGTCCTGATGTTTGATTGGTGTCCCAGAACACCGTTCAATCAGGACTTCACCGCCTCTAGAGGGTATATTTGAGTCATACTCTTAGATAAAACTAATCTCATTTCACGTCATTTTATCAACTATAAACCAAGCTCACAGAGGTTACGGTATTGGCTAAATCACTGTTCCTTTGTTTGCAAAAGACAAAACCAAGCCAGAAACAGGAAGGAAGAAGAAAGAAGAGAGGGAGGAAGGCAAAGAGGAGTGTGTACTAGCATGTGTTTCTAAAAAGCCCAGGCATTACTACTGCTGGTATGGCTGGGTCCAGGTACTCAATGTCTCAAGTGTAGCTTTTCCACTTCTCAGCAGTGTTTCCTGTTTGTCTATGATGGGGCAAAAATGGCAACCATAAGTTCTAGGCTTTAGCCACCAACTGGGCACACTAGCAAAAACAAGAAGAGACTCTTCTCAGGAGCTCCAGAAGTCACAGGCTGACGTGGTTTAATTGTCCGTCCAGTGCTGACCTACACACCATGACTCTGAATATACTGGGTGTACTCCCTTGAACTGGGGTGTTGGGGGGCCAACTGCAGGAAAAACAAGAGGTGAGAAAGAACTGCTGGCCCCTGAAAACAGGGGCACGGGTGCTGGGCAGGCAGAAAACCACAGATGTTCCCTCTGGGCATGGAGAGTCAGCAAAAAATGAAAAACCAGGATTTGAATTTCAGTTCGTTGACTCCTAACCAAAGACTGTTACGGGCCCAAACTATTTTCACTGATGTGTCTCTTTAAATTTTATCAGTCAGCATTACTATAGCAAATTCAGGGTCCTAAACCTCAATCTATTCTGCCCTCTTAGGTCAAGAACCTGCTAAAAATAAGCCCATGGAAACAAGATCATTTTATATACAAGACAGCAATGGAACCATTGGCCTCATTTTATTAGTATTGTTCAAGAAACTCGTGTGTGCTGTAATTTGCCCTGGCACTATAGAAAGCTCTAATTTGATAAACTCCTGATTCAGTATTAGAAAGTGTCGGGGCTTTCATAGGAGTGAAACAAAATTGAGAGTGAGTCAGCAAAAGAGTCAAATGCATTCTTCAAAGCTCTGTGGAGTTCTGTCAACCTATCACAATTAATTCCTAATGTAAAGAGAGCTTCACGTGGCAAGTGGAAGGAACGAAGCTGTTAATTTGTCAGACAAAAATCAAGCACATAGATAGGTTGTCTAATGTGACATGTGGGGGTTTTGTTCTGTTTATTTACTTGTACATTAAAAAAGAAAGCTTTTTCCCCCCCCAGGGAAATGACAACTATTTTTTAGATCTGTTTTCCTATTACTCAAAATTTCAGAAACTTCAATGAAGGGAGTGGGTTCAGGCTGGTGGTTGGCAGGCTCTGATGCCAACCACACAATGCCCCGCTGGGGTGCAGGGTACAGAGAGAAGAGGGAGGTCGCTCTGAAGCAAGCCAAAAGTGTTTCCATCAGCTCTGACTGACTCCTTGCTGATGTTAATCTTGGCATTGGAAGTCCAGATGTTTCTGTGCTGGGACCCGAAAGGGAATGAGAGGTAGTAAGAGCGGGAGGGTGTGTGCCCAGGGCCTTCAAAGCCCTGGATGTGAGTTCAGCTGTCTGAGCAGACACACAGAATGTAGTCTGTGCAGTTTGAGTGCACGGGTCAGCAGCTATCACTTTTGAGGTATTTCTCAATAAATTATTGTGGCCACACAGAATTCCTGAGAAAAAGGGCTTCCCCAAGGAGAAGCCTGTGCCTTATAGAGCTCAGTGACTAATGCAGGATCTTCAGTCTAACCCCAGGCCCAGAACTAGAACTAGAACTAGAACTAGAACTAGAACTAGAACTAGAACTAGAACTAGAACTAGAATATCCATCAGTCACCAGCCTGAACAAAGGTCTGGTCTAGGGTCAAGCACTCCATGAAGGCCACTTTAAGCTTGATCAATATCCATCCATCCATCCATCCATCCATCCATCCATCCATCCAATCCGGAAGCATAAAGCATGTGGGAAGCAGATATTGGACAAATGGTTCTAAGAGTAGTGAGCTTTGTAGGAGGGCAGAACCCAGGGTCCAACCGGCTCTCAGGAACACCACTGCCCCAGGTCTGGGTCCCTAAGAGTCTCACGGCCAACTTGGGCCCACAGCTGGAAGGAGGAGGCTTCCCAGGGGGCCCAGCACAGAAGGAAATCTTTGTGCTAGCTCAGTGTGGAAACTCTGCTGGGCGAGTAGGCTTTCAGATGGATTTCCTATCATTTATCTGCTTATCAAAAGGTTTAATCACTTTCCGCTCTCCTGACTGTCTGGGAATAATGCGCTTATTCTGTGCGTACCAATACAATGCACAATAGAAACAGTTGAGAGGCTATTTGGCCTTCTAAAATGAATGTTTCTATTGTACAAACATCATTAAAACCACAGTAAAAGGAATGTTTAAAGAAGAAAGACAAATCTCAGAAACCCCACACACAGCTCTTGCCTATTGCCTGGAGGTCTTTGTTACAGATCAAGGGAATCTTATGTGAAAATTCGTCGTCATATCATTTCCTCAAGAGACGGAATATCCCTGACATGTAACGGACCCGTGGCTTCTCAGGGAAGACAGCATGCTCCCTCGTGATTTTCAACTTCTCTGTCCGGAATGCGAAAGTATTTAAAAGTGAAAACAAATCGCTGAGGTTTCTGAGCCGAGTTGGGTTACTTTCCGCCCTGTTCTGGAAACAGTTAAAAATTGCCTTACATTCCTGGAGGTCAGGGTCTATATCTTAGACCCCGATGCCTCTGTTAGCTCACCCCCTAAACAAAGCTCCTTTCTATGAAGTCAGACATATTAAATAACAAAAGCTGCTTGAAACCTGAGACTCTCTGAGAAGCTGCTTGGACATCTTCTCCAGCCTTGTGCAGACCAGTCAGGTCTTCAAAGTGATTCTGGCTTCCCCACACTCCTTTCTCCATCCTCTCTTCAAGGTCAAAGGCAAGGCCTGCATGCTCTCTCCACCATTAAAAGGGAGAGTTTTTTTGCAACTCGTCAGTCATTTCATCTTGTGGAAGGCCTCGTCATAGCTACTGTCACCGGCTATGTTAATCTCACTTTCGGTTGTTCAATAAAGGTGGGTTTTAGACATTTGCCAGGGATAAACAGATATTGTGGGGGGCCTTAAAAGCACCCGACAGCCTTGCTATTCAATGTGTGGTCCCTGGACCAGCAGCGTCTGCAGCCTGGGAGCTTGTCGCCACTGCAGAAGCCCAGGAACCCCCGGCAGCAACACACCCTGGCAGCGCTGCTATTGCTCAGGGACCAAACTTTGAGAACCCCTGCTCTAAATGGTCTGGGAATCCGCACACCTGGAGTCTCCCTTAGGGCACTTTTCTGGGGGCGTTGGCAGAGGGGGGTCCAGGAGGCAGCTAATGAGCTTTCATTTCCTGGAGACCAACTGGCAGGGCCAGATACTGGGAGGGGGACCGGCTTGCAGTCCTGCTCCCAGCTGCCGCCCGGGCCCAGCCTCCCCCACCCCCGAGCACCCTCCACCTGCCCTCACATCTGCGCAGGCCTGGCCCTCTGCTGGCAGGACCCCAGGGCAAGCTGCCAGACACACACCGCCCCACTCAGCTGTCCCTGCACCCCTCAGCACCACATGACCATGAAATAGTATTGCCTTAGCCTCCTCGTGTTGGCCACAAAATTGGTCTCGTGGATCCTCCAAGACTGCTTAAAAATCCGTCAGAAAGTTGCCCAATTTTAAGACAGGCAGAGGGCCTGATAAATAATTTCCATTTTTCCCACATGTGAGGCCACAGAAATGCCCGACTTGCCTTTTCAGGCTCTGTGGTCACGGATCTTCTCCGGGCTCACAGTTGCTAAGGGTAATCTGCACCTGTGCAAATGTCCTGGGGACACTATGGCTAAGATCGGCCATCACCCGGATACTTGGTTATCTTCTAAATATATTTTATAGCAAAAACACCTAAAAGATACTCACACTGGGCCGAGAAAAAGCAACCCCAAATGAAAAGGTCTGCTTGAGAAGTGAAGTGGGGTGAAGTATGATGAGGAAACCCAGACACATACCTTTGAGGGTGCTGTTAACATGGGAAAGGACTGCACGGAATATTAGAGATAATGCTAGGAAAATACAATGCTGCTTTAGAGCAAAAAAGACAACACAGTGACTATAGATTTACGCTCTAATGGCGCAAAGCCCCTCACTTTACATTACTGCTTTGGGAAAATTTGTCTTGAATTATGCGAGGTCTTCAAATAAGCATCCGTGGTATGAAATGTGACCACGACATTCTATGAGAAGATTTTATGCCTCTGGTCACAAAAGTAGCAGCACGTACCCTGACGTGCCTGGCGTGACTTCTCCTTGGTTATGGAACCCCTCGCCTCCACTGGGGTGAGACCACACAGCCTGCCCCTGTCCCGGGGGACCCCACACATAGCACTGTATGCAGGACACACCCCAGAACATGGCAACGACACCATTACTAGTGAGAGAGCTGGTTCTTAATTTGTTCTGTTTTGATTTTCATCTACACTGATACTACTCTTCAGTTTTGCTTTTGGGGGGGTCTACCTAGCTTTTCTTCTCCTGGCGTCCATTTCCCATCTGTGCAAAGACAAGTTAGCGATTGCCTGGAGTTGGAGGGAGGACAGTGCCCTTCAGGAGGGAGGAGAGGCAGGCCCAGGGTCTCCAGCAGTGGTAAGGTGTGCAGGCCATGCCCCTCCTGCATCCCATCATGCCTGGGGTCAGCGAGCCCCTCATAGGTAGGAGATAGCCTTCCCATCGCCCCCTCCCCAAGACCTGGGTTGGGAGTCAAAGCAACATGCCCGTGAGGAGTGAAAGGAGAAGGAGTGAGAGCCGAATGTTAGTGAGGTGGAGCAATGGGGCCCAAATGCGGGGGCATGTCCCCTCCTCCTGTGCAAACTCCTTCTTGGCCCCAACCCCAAATGGAAGGCCATGAGGCCCAGGAAGAAGTGTTACGTTGAGCCAGATGAAATGGCCATTTTTAGGGATGAAATCGTTGGCAGTGGACCATTTCGCATGGGCTGACCTGAAATTGGCTAGTGGGAAGACACAGACGGGCGAGTGTGGGATCCTCTGAAATCTGCCGGTGGCAGCAGGTGCCGGGGAGGGGGGCACGGCGTAGCGGGGAGGCTGAGCCGCAGGGAGGATGCGGGAGCCACATGAGGGCGGCCCTGGTCACATGCCATCTAAAGTCTGTTTTCAGAGCAGGGACTGCGTCTCGTCTCCGGGCTATTCCCGGCACCACACCTGACGCCTGGCACCCAGAAAAGACTCCAACGGAGACGGAATTGAAGCCAAAGCCGACGGGACAGAGCGTTCCCACGGAGAACTGGCGACTGGGAATGTTTGAGAGGAAGATAAAGGAGTCTGTCCTTCCTCAAACGACGGGACCACAAAATACATTGTTTTCATGGATCATCCCCCTAGGACTGGTGTTTCCCAGAAAGGCTTTTGGCCATTCAGACAGGAGTTGGCTGAAATGTATCTAGGCACGATCTAGGAATTGGAAATTATTAATAATGTAAACTAGACTTAAGGTAGAAGCAGTAATATTCAAGAAGGGAAAAAAAATACTATTTCCAAAGACTTGAGAAGTATTTCAGAAGCACCAAATCCACAGAAATAATTGACATCATGCTAATAATTTAATTGTTTATTCAGTCAGGTTTCCCAAAGTGATGGAATGAGGAAGGCCAGTACGTCTCACTGAAGATAAATACTGCGAGGTCATAGGAATACAGTGCTCCACATATTTTCTAACTTTGTAATAATCCACACTAGTCCCAGCATTTCATTCCGTACCTCAGAGATTTTAAACTATCCATTGAATTCACTAATTGGCTTGGAAATCTATGGAAGCTACCGCGGTTGCTCCGAATGGCACAGGGGCTTTGCCTTCGTGGAGGTTTCTAAGAGAAGAGGTGCTATGCCCGGGGCTCAGACTCACACACTCTCCCCCGAAGTAGAAAGCGCCACTCTTATGAAGGCAGATGCCCTGGGGCCCTCTGGGGCAGGGAGAGGGTTTCCCCCTGGGACCAGAGGGCTCTGTGCAGGGAATCCCCTCTGGGAAGGCGGCTGCTGGCCGAGGGTGTGGCCGACACCCAGGGAACTCTACGCGCCCACTGGCCGCGCCGTGGGACTTGATGCTGGACGCGATGAGGAGCCAGCAGGCTGAGGCCAGACGAAGAGGAAGAGGCTCAGTAGCTAGTGGGTGAGACACAGCATCGCAACCAGGGCAAACCCACAGAAGTGGGGGTGCGGGTGGAGGATTGCAAATTTCCCTTGAGGGTTCTGAGTTAAAAGGAATAACTCGTACGTTGCCCAGGGAATGAGAACGGCAAGTGCCCTTTGGGGTCCTGGTATTTAAAACAGCGTAGGAGCAAAACACAGGAGGCCGGGGGCTTTCAGTGCGAGCACACTGGGGACGTCCTGGCAAGGTCAGGGGGGCCTGAGGATGGGTGAGCAGCAGCGGCTAAGGCCCTCGAGAGGCGTCACCACGTGCGTGGCACCCGAGGGAGCAGTGAGTCACTTGGGCACAGGCACGGCCTGCATCTTCGCCCCATCCAACACCTGCCTCGATTCTCACTCAACTTTCCTATCAACCTCAGGCATTATGTTTACTTCCATTTTATACCTAAGGAAATTTAGGCTCAGAACAGTCAGAAAACCTATAAAGGTAACATGGCAAGACAATGGCAGGGCCTCAACATGAATCGTGATCGTTTTTGACCCCAATTCCAGGGGTCCAAGGAAGTCACACCTTTGCCTAATGGCGATCAACTCCGCCGCCCCCCAAACCTTGGGCCCCTTGTCTGTAAATCAGGGAGAGAAGAGGAGGACGCTGGCCTGTCCCAGCACGTCTGCCCACCCTGCAGGGCCAGTGCAGAAGGCAACTCTGAAGTGAGGGCTTCAGGAACAGGTGCGCTCTGATGATGGGAGAGGGGCACCAGGAGCTGTGTAAAACACGGGCCTTTCCAGAATACAGCAGAATTGGCACAGGTGGGCCTTGCGGGGAGGGACGCGCATGTAAGGAGCTGGCCCTGAAGGCTGCTGGAGCAGTGAAGGACCAGCTCCGTAGGCCGAGGCCTCCTCTGGGTCACAGCATCGGAAGCTCCCCCAGGCTGGCCTCTGCTCAGCCCTCAGGCATCCAGTGTAACTAGACACTGAGGCCAGGGCTGCAGAACCCGCTCCCTCACTGGGGCGTCCTCTCTGGCCGGCCTCACGCCTGCGCCCAGGTACCGCGCTGACCGGCAGCTCACAGCCCCAGCCGCCGGAAACACAGCCAAGGGGCTCACTTAGCGTCTGTAAAGTTGTCCTACCACCTACCATAGGGGGGCGGGGGGGGGGGGAGAGAGAGAGAGAGAGGAATCCAAAATGATGCCAGAAAGCCCTCCTTCCCCTGCCAGCAGAGGGGTGTCTACGGCTCCCCACAGTCTGCACGATAAATCAGTTCAAAGATACCGGCTTCGAGGCCATAAAAGGGGCCCCTGTTACCACCGGCCAAACTCAGAGTCAGAGCTGCAGGATTTACTTTCAAGTTCGTAAATCCAGCTGAGGGGCGCCTGTCCTCCCCAATTTGCTGAGCCCCCTCTAGCAGAGCTGTGCCGGGGCCTCAGTCTCTGCCTCTATCTTCGGGCCAGCAGAGAAGGGAGCGCTTGCCCAGCCATCCACAGACTCTTGGGCTGAATTTCAAGTGTAAAGGAACGGAGGAGAAAGAAAGGGCACGGACCTACCGAACTGATCCAGAAGACGGCCTCGGCCACGTCTCTGCCTGGCCGGGGCTCCGCGGGGTGAGTGCCTCCGCTTGTCGGCAGCGTGTCTGAGCCTTACGTGGCCGTGAGGCCCTTAATGGTCCCCTATCGGTATCTACAGGGTCTGGAGTTTTCTTATTTCTTTGGGCGGGGGGGCAGTCGAGGATTCAAAAGCAGTGAAGACGGATTGCTGCAGGAAGAGAAACGTCCCATGTTGCTCGTGAGAGAAGCGGCTCCCAGCCTCCGTGAGCCGCTTCTGCCTGCCCGGAACTCAGCTGCACGCCGGCCAGGGAATTGGCCTCGGCTTTCGGAGACTGGCCGCATTTTCTCCCTGGTATTTATGGGGCCATTGTTGGCCCCCTGAGGCTCCTCCCTCCTGGTGCTTCTCCCTTGTAAAGCAGATTTCGAAGAGATGGAAACACCCAGACCCCCTGGAGCAGGTGCCACCCCCGCGGCTGCGGGGCACCTCGCGTCCCCTCCACATGCTGCCGCTGGCCAGCCCCGGGACAAGGACGTCCCAGTCTGCACACAGCTGAGTGTGCTCAAAATTCTGTCTTCAAAGAAAGATCCCCGCAGTGGCAAACAAGCACTACCAGAAGGCTGCAGCCCAGCCCCGGCCGGGGTACAGGCACAAGGGCACAAAACTGGTGGCACCAACACCGGGGTGTGCCCACAGGCAGCGTTTCCAGTGAAAAATCCAACAAGCCCGTCACAGAGGGATGCGGGCAGCGGAAACACGAGGGCCCTGGAGAGCCTCTCCCACTTCAGGGCTCGGGATGAGGCTTGCTGGGGGGCCCTGACATCTGGCAGGAGGAGCAGACGCCTCACTGCAAGAAAAGCCAGAGGCCCAGCGCCTGCAGCGTCCTGGCCAAGCGCGACTCCACTGGCGAACGTGAGCCTGGGGAGGCCTGGCCATTAAGGACGCTCCAGGCGACGCCAACAGCATGAGACGCTCATCTGTGGGAATCACTGGAAACAAGAACGCTGAGCCTCTGACAACAGAATGGCGGTCACCAGAGGAGGGTGCAGAATGGCCAGAAGGGGCATAATGGTGGACGGGACATTTGGTGGTAGCCATGGTGAGAAAATGTAAGCTTGGAATTTATACAGCGTGGTACTCTAATGTCACCTCAATTAAAACAGGAAGGTGGGAGGGAGGGCCCAGGTCCTCGTCGCAGTTCAGCTTGTCCTCACCTGCCTTCTGAGGAAGGGGACCAGGGAAATGGGGAGACCATCTTCTTCCACCAGTACCAGTCTCTCTTTAACACTGCTCTCCTCTCCCAGCTGCACTTCTTAGGGGGCATTTCTGACCTTGGAAACCAGCCCCCATCATCCCTTCAGTCCACTCAGAGGTTGTTACTGCAGGTTATTTACTCTGAATAAAGTAAAAAGCCCAAGCATGTTCCAACACACTCAGGCCTGAAGGGACACATGGATGTTTGCCCCCCTACGCCCCTCCACAAGTCTTTGGGCCCCATGAGTACTTGTCATTGGTGAAGAGACACTTTATTTTTGGCAATGGACAGTGCCCACGTCTCCTCCCAAGTATTACGGAAAATAACAAAGGGTTACCCATTTTTAGATGAGTCCCTGAGAAGAATGCACACCACAGAGCTAAAGCAGAGAGCACCTGGAGAGTCCATTCGACCTCCCCTTTAAGTGTACTGCTCACTAGTTGAGTGGAGTGTTATATGTGGATCAGAGAGAAATTACAGAGAGGGACTCTATCACTGGTGGTTACCTTCTATAGTCTTCGTATTCCAGCTTTGCTTTCGAGCACAGAAATATTACTCTTAGCCTTTTCTGTCTTAATTAGTCAATTAGCCAATCAATGATCAACTGACCATTTCTGACCTAGTGTCTAAAGGACATTTAGAAGAAGGAGTATTAGAAACCCCTGAGTCCTTCATGGACCCATGGAATATAAAGGAATGTATAAAAGTGCCTCTCACCGATATATTGGTGCCTTTCAGCTGGACCCACCATCTTCCAGTAAATTGCCTCTCAGTAAGTCTTTGCATGACCACTGCAAAAGAAAGAGGGGGACCCTGCTCTGAGTGCTCTCTAGGCCTTTAGAAGACATGGAGTCTCTCCTCTGGTCACATACATGTGGATTTACAAGAAAAGAGACAGCAAGGGGATGGGCACTCTTTACAAAAGAACACCCCACACACGTTACCATGGCAAACCAGAAGCCACTACAATGTCACCCAGCCTGCAGTTGGCATTGCTGGAAACAAGCAAACAAAGGGCAAGATTCTGGCCAAGAGAATGAATGTTCGTTTTGAACATATCAGCATGCTTAAGAGCTGAGAGTGCGCCCTGAAACCTCAAAGAAAATGATCAGAAAAAAGGGGAAGCCAAAGAGAAAAGTACTTGGATTCCACTGAAGCAGGAGCCCGCACGACCCACAGAAGGACCCTGTGGGAGAACCAAGGAAAGGCGCTGAGCTGCTGGGGCCCCTCCCTGTGGAATTCATGACATGATAGGTGTAGGGGAAAAGACACTCTGGACTAGAAAAAACAACTGGCAAGATGAAGTAAAAAGGTAAAAGTCAATGCTAATTAGCGAAGGGCTCTGTGAAGCATGGCTGGTGCAAATATAGATTGATACTCCCTCTGTATTTGCACCACATACAAGGAAATGCATATTTTGAGACTTAAAGAAATAAATGAGAATCTGAGCAAAGAATTTATACAAGCGTACCACGCCAAAAACTGAAATATGGATGTTTGCAAGGTATTATCGAAGGTTATTAGGTCATTTTATATATTACCAAATTTTTAAAAGGATGTAGAGCAGATCCCACTTCGGTATAAAAAGTAAAATGAACAAATAAAACTATACAAATGTAAACTGGAGACAGAGGTGAAGATATAAACACACATGGGCATTTATAATCACATACATGTCTGTCTACACATAGATGTCGCTATTCCCTCTCTCTTAAATATTGGAATTACAATTAATGTCTATTTCCTTTTTCTGCGTACATTTTATGTTTATTACAACTTTTCCTACAATAAGCATCTCTATCTTTTTTCCTTTAATTTAAAACAAAAAAGCTCTGATTCTTTTACCAGGCACCCATGTTAGCAGGGTGGACGCTAATTGTAATTACAATTTTTTTTAAGATTTATTGATTTATATGCATACAAGAGCTGGGGTGTAGGTCCGAGGTGCAGAGGGGTGAGGGGATTAACCAGAGACAGAGTAGGGAGCAAAACAGGCGGATCTACTGAAATATACTGCTGAGGGGAGTAGCGGGTGAGACAGGAGAGGGCTGCTGCGCCATGTGGTAAGCTCCCTGGCTGGGGATTGAACTCATGCTGCAGTGGCTGCGGATAGCTTCGCAGTGCTGAGACTTAACCCCTGGTGCCACCAGAGAGGCCTGATAATTGTAATTTATAACTGTGCTAGAAAATGATGCCGAGGACAGAGCAATTCAAAGAGAAGCGAGCTACTGCTCGGTCTGGAACTCAGCACTGGGTGAACGAGCAGGAGTAAATATTGCTCAGCTTCCTAAAACATTTCCCAATGTGCACTTCAAAGAACAACACTGAGAGATGCAAAGAGATGAAAAGACAGAAAATTAAGTGACACAACTGAGGCCCTACAGGGCGAGAGCAGCAAGAAGGTATCAGCCCAGCCATAGGGCTCTGTCGCACACACTCGCCTGGGTCTCTAAATCACCCACTCATAGTGGCTTCCACGTTTCTGAACAAGTTGGCAAATGAACCTATATTATAGAAGGGCGATGTTTGTCTACCATCGTCCCCAATGGAGCAGAAACATTTCAATTCAACGCCGTAATTCTGTTGAACATGTTTGTTGAGAGTTATTGACTAAGGTTTAAAAACAAGTGCCCCTCAAATTTAAAATATAAAAGCAAGATCCCCTCCCTCTTCTTTTTCGTAATAACAATGTCAACAGTGACAACATCATACTCGTAGGAAACATTTCCCATATCAAATTGTTCACTCTTTACAACAGCTTTATCATGTAGATACACCAGTTCTCAGATGGGGAAACCTCGGTTTAGGGGAACAACCAGGATTTGACTTCTATGGACTCACTCTCTCTGTCCTAGGTAACTTATTGGAGCATTCAGAAAACAAAATTCATTCAAAGGCAGCCATGTATTCCAAATATGTCTTGCAATGTTTGCTATCAAGCAAAGGGCATAATCATGCAAATCTTATTTATCATCTTGCCTCATTACACAATCAAATTAAAGTTGCTGATACAACAAGTAGAAGCCCAATGTTTTGTTTTGTTAATCCCACTGTGGAATTTCTGGTCTACTAATCAACCTCAAGCAAGGCCTTTCCTCCGGAGTCCTCTCTCTGGAAGGAGGAAACAGTTTGTCGGGGGAAGCCGACCTGGCAACCCCACAGACCAGAAACCCACGCAGGTCCGGGATCTGCGGCCCTTGACCCCTCGCAAGCAGGGCTACAGTGCCCCATCCTGGCCCCTTCCTGACAGGGCCTGTGTGTACCTTGGGAGGAAGAGAGGGTGAGAGGAATTTCCTCCTTCATGGCTCCTTCTCTCAAAGGCTGGCGGAGCCTCCTCACAGCTTTCTCTGGCATTCCAACCCACCGAGGCCTTGAAAACAGGAGCTACAAGTTCACTGCCGCGCCATGACCAACAGCCAAGCTAGGGACACAGCTGAGTGCCCAAAGACAGAGGCGTGGGTCGAGAAGATGTGACACATACAGATGATGGAAGACAGCTCAGCTGTCTGCAACAACACGGACGGAACTGGAGGGGTTATGCAAAAGTCAGTCAGTCAGAAGGAGAAACACAAACACCTGACGGGCTCATTCATATGTGGAACAAAAGGGAGAGGAGAAAGAAACCCTAGAAATCCGACTGCGCAATCAAGGTTTCCAGAGGGGAAGCGGGTCCAATGGACTGTGAGGCTGGATCATGAGGCCTTGGTGGTGGACTTGGTGTGCTCACACACATCGGCAGGGGTGTGAACCTCTACCCCTAAATCCCATGGTGTTGTAAGCCGATGTCAGCTCAGGAAAAAAAATTATACAAAAAAAGCCCCAAACCAACAGTGCTTCAAACTCACGAATGCCCAAAAGACCCTTTCCAGGGTGCAGAACACACTTGGTCTCCTTTTGTGCTGAGACGTAAACCTGAGAGGACAAAGTACAGTTGCTGAGGCGCAGAGGACGCAGGGAACCAGGCGGGCACCTCCCGCTAGGACAGGCCCTGCCAGGTTCGGAGGTGGGCGATAACAGAGCTGCGGGTTTTGTTGCTTTTGTGTTTTGTCTGGCAGTTTCTCAGATGTCCTTTGTCTGACTGTTTGATGTTAGAAAAAAGTATATTTATAAATCTTTCAATTAATTTTTGAACAGGCATTTGCATAATTCAGAAACAAAAATAATATCAAGAGCAATCTGTGTAGAAATCTTTGCTCTCATCTTCCTTCCTGATAGGTAACCAGTTTTAGCAGTTTCTTAGGTATCTTTCCAGTTTATTATGTGATATACTTATTTTCTCTCTTTCTTATGGAACAGGAATTCTCAGCAGGTGTGATATCACCCCCAACAGGGTGAAAATTGCTTTATGGACGGATGTGGAAGATTCTTCCTCGTCTTATGTATGAGCCACAGACATACATTATACATAAAGCACTTAAACAAGCTGTACATGGGATTAAAATTTCATGGTGGGTGGCAATTAGGGAAAAATATCTTTAAAAGGTTTCTTAGGGATATGATAATGAAAAAGTTGAGAAACACTGTTATAGAAAATAGTCTACAAAATACATGTTCTACCCTCTGCATTTTTTCCACTTCCTCATAGACAGCTTTCCATATTAACTCATACAGGGCTATCTATTTTTTATCGGGTAGTAGTATTCCACTTTGTTTACGTATCAATATTTGTTCCCTATTAATAACTACTTGAGTTTATTCTAATCTTTGACTCTCATCACCTCACAAGGAGCATTTGCATACCTTGAATACAGATGACCCAAAGTGGTCCCAGATTCAGGGGTAAATTCCTTTAAAGTGCACACAGATCCTGCCAGATTTTGTTCCGTTTTGCTCTCCCAAATGAGTGTATTATCTCCTAAGAAGCAGTTCAGCTACTCCAGATGGCTTGGCCTGACACCTCCTGAGGGTCATGTTAGTTGTTCCCGAGCTGGGAGAAAAGGGCATCACCGGGAGTCTGAGGTCTTTTCTGGGTTCTGCCGTGACCAGGTGTCTCCAGCCCTGACAAAGGGTGGGTGTCCTGGCTGAGCAGAGCAAGGGTCCTTTGTGACAGCATCTCAGGCAAGGATGGGGACCCTGCATCTCGGGTGAAGGGCTGTAGCCCATCAGAGAGAACAGGACTGGGGATGATGACCTCAGGCCATGGTGGGGGAAGTGAGTCCCTCCCCCTTAACCTTGAGCCTCTAACTAATATGAGGGCAGCTCCTGGGACCGGGTTAGCACAGCCTGACCTTGACATTCTAGCCTGGGAGTAAAGGACCTGGCCAGGGTGTTATTTCTTCAAGCATTTATACTGCACACAGGTCAGCTGCTGACACAATTCTGTCCCCACATCCTGCACAAAGGGTCGTTGAGCCCAAGCCGTAGTGGCCTCACTTTCCCCAGAAACAGGAGGAGTCTCCTCCTACACGCAGGACTTCTGTCTGGCCCACCTCCCCACTTTGATTTAGGTCACAATCAATTGCCAGCATTAAGCACGTGAGCTTTGTGCTTAACACCTCGGCCTGCTCTGCAAAGGTTTTATTTGGTCCTTGAATTGCTGGAATCAATGTAATCACATTCGCTTTCAACAGACATCACAGGCTTGAAAGGGGGCTTGATGAAGCCCCTGGGTGACTCATTGCTGCTATGGGGTCTCTTTGGATCCTCCTCTGGAGGGTGTCATCTCAGCTGGGAAGGGGGCAACACCCTGTTTTCTAGTGCTTCTTACTGAGGTTAAAGACGTCACAAAGTACAGAAATTATATGCTGTGACGCCATCACCACTAAACAATTGCTGGGCAGGATTTTGACTTAGAAGTTATCCAGGATAACCCCTTCCTCAGTTCACTCCAATCTCAAGTTCGACTGGTCTTTCCTGCCTAGTCCTGCAAGCAACTCAGGCCTCCTGCCCAGCTGGGTGAGCGAATGGATTTAAATAAATAAACCAACATCTGCCACGAACATGACTCGAGCAGACCCGGCGGCCCCTCTCGCCTCTGCAGCTTCTCATCGCAGAGCTGAGTGCAGTAAAGCCCCGTGCAGGCGAGAAGCAGGGCCCAAGTGTCAAGCGACATAATTGTGAATCATAAGTCATAGTTCCATTTGCTCTTTCACAGTGTAGAAGTTGCAAATTTGTCATCAGGAGAGAAAAGAAGATCTCTAAGTGCTTTGTTACAACTCGGGACACCTTCTCTGCGCCTCGGGCCCGCCGGCCCAGGCCTGCCCCTGAGAAGCCATTGATCAGCCTTCAGCAGTTCAATATTTCAGGCAGGTCCAGTTATTTCCTTCATGTTAACAAGAGTGGAAAAAGATGTCAAGACTGAACCTCTTCTCCCTTCATTTTCACTGTAGTTATTCATCTCCAATACCTCTCTGTCTCCCTTCTCCATCCTTCCCACCGCCCGTCCCCCTCCTTCCCTACCCTCAACTCTCTCCTGTTCTAGAATTACAAAGAGATGTAGGACAGGAACCAGCAGGCGGGACAGGGAGGGCCCAGGCTTTGGAGAAACAACCAGGCCCTTATAGGAAATGGTCCTCAGCAGCAGCACCTGTGTGGGGGCCCGGCTCACATTTTTTTTTTTTTAAGATTTATTTCTTTATACATACAAGCTGGGGTACAGGACAGAGGCATGGGGCGGCGAGAGGGCTCACCAGAGACAGAGCGGGGAGCAGAACAGGCAGATCAGAAATACACTGCTGAGGGGAGCAGCGGGCGAGGCAGGAGAGGTCTGCCGCGCCATGTGGGATTCTCCCCGGCCGGGCGTCGAACTCGCATCGCTGCTGCCGACAGCTCCACAGCGCAGAGCTCAACCGCTGCGCCACCAGGGAGGCCCCCTGGCTCACGTTTTAAGGGGTCACGCTATGTCTGTGACAAAAACTCCATGGCTCCGGTAAGGCACTTCCCAGATCTCAGGTGTGTCTGAACCACCGCTACTTCTAACCCCACCTTTAGTCTTACTGAGCTGACCTCTATATGGAGAACCGGAAAGCGCTGCCAGGTGCCGGCACGAGTAGACAGGCTGAGGCCCAGCAGTCAAGTGTTCGTTATTGGCCTCCTGCTGGAAGGCTCAGTTTGGGCTGCAGATCTTAGAGGGTCAGGACCGGCTTTCTGCTCCCTCTGCACACAGTGCCAGCCAGCGACTCGAGATTGCCTCTGGGCAACGACGGCGCTGGGGGACGCTCTGAGATCATCTGATGTATTATGTTGGGAAAAATGTGTTAATCGTGTCGTCTAAAGTCTACATGGGTCTTAGCAAGTCCTCTGTAGCTCAAAACTAATGGATGAAAATTGGATCCTTTTGTAGGCAATGGAAGTCTTGTTTCTGCTTTGGCCATCTACTTATTTATGTTGTAAACATGCACATCAGTCTCCAAAGTAAATAAACATGTGTCAGGAGGAGTAGAAAGAAAAGAAGGGCGCCTGCTATCAGGAAGTTTAAAGATACGGTATAACAATGACAGTGTTGTCAGTAGCAACACAATTAAGACGGCCGAGCATCACTGGCGCTGCTCTGCACAGGCCACAGGGATTGGTTCATTTGATGTGCAGAATAGGCCTGTGTGGTAATTAGCGCTTATCCCCATCTCACATATGAGAAAACTGAGGTGCAGAGAGCTAAATAATTTGCCCAGGTTCACACGATAAACGTCTAAGGTAGGATTCCCCCCAGCTCCCCAAGCCCTGCCTCCGGGCACCACAGACTCAAGCACAGTACTGTGAAGCCAGATAAGCAGCAAATGACACAGGCATGAGTAGGCTCCCTAAAACTGGCTCCAGAGGAAAAGGAGGTCATCTCCGGGAGGGGAAAACAGGAGTGCCGGGCCTCAGCCAAGGCTCCACGGAGGGAGTGGCATGGGTATCAAACCTTAGGAGCAGATGGATTTGGATAACTAGACCCACTGGAGCAGCTTTCCAGGGAGAAATGACGTGGTTTTAGTAGCACGAGAGGAACACGCAGCTTGCACGGGAACAGCAGAACTTCCAGCTAAAAACTTAAAGGGGAATCATGGGAGGAAAGGGTGAAAATGGCTTGGGGAGAGGAGGTCACGCATTTTATATTGTAAAAGCAATCTTCCAAGCAGCACCGGGCTTGTTCAGGTCTGATTCCCTCCCAGAGAAGCATAAAAAGAACAAGATGTAGGACCGTGTGCCTAGGGATGCTGGGAAGGAGCACTTGACAATGAGGTATGAAACGCAGGCAGCCGCCCTTCTGCTCTCTCTGCAAAACTCTCCCAGGGAAACATAACATTTATGAGCGCAGTTAGAGCAGACCCGAGCGGAGGTCTCCCACCGGCTCAGTTGTCTTTCTAGGGCGAAGTGTCATCGAGTTCCAGAGAAATGACCTGATCTTAGCAGATGGCGGCTCCAGCTGGGTGGGGACCAGTCCAGAGCAGCGTGTAGGCCCTGGGGCTCAGGGAAGGCGAGCCCCCTGGGGCAGGAGGGCAAGGGGGGGGGATGCAGCGTCTTAGGCTGTTGACTGCTCCCCTAGCCGGAAACGCCACTGCCAGAAAGACATGGCCTCACACTGTGTGGAGCACCGTCCCAGCGCCCACATTGCAGCGGACTGCGCCTCACAGCCAGACAGCACCGTGGAGCGGGGAAGAAGAGCTCAAGAGGGAAACATCTGAAGTGATGTTGAGACAAAGCCTCAAAGGAGACTGGAAGTTCCAGGGAGTAACTGATAATCGTTCTCAAGGCCGCACACCTGCCTTCCACCCAGATGACGCTCAGGAATCTCCTGCAGCTGTGTGCACTCCCTGCTTGCTTCCAAGTGCAAATACACCCCTGCTCAGGCAGTAGCTGCTATTACCTGATCGCTCAAGGCTCAGACCTTGGAGAAGGATCTCCTCTGGGCCTGCCGGTGTAAATAAAGGTCTTCACTCACCCTCTCTGCGTGCCCTTGGTTCCCTAACAGAATTCTGCTATAGCAGAGCCAGGGCTGCTCGGGCCTGAGCGCTGCTCTAGGTGGGTCCTCAGCAGGAAGAGTGCACACACCACGGAGGTGCAGCCCGGCCCCTGAGCAGGCCTGACAGACAGGCGGGGAAGGAGCGGGGAGCCGCCCGGAGCTGTCAGTCTCCTGGTCCTTGCAGGCTCCAGATTGCTCATTTGATTCAGTCTAACTTAAGTAACAGATGGTAATGAGATAACAGCAAATGCCTCCACTTCCTCTGGCTTCTCCTTCCTTGTCCTCAAAAGAGTTCCAAGTTTTGTGAGGTTCTTTTTTTCTTTTGTTTTTGTCTTGTTTTGTCTTTTAACAAGGGGAATGAGACAAAGCAGAACAGAGCACTCTCTGGCACAGCGCGCGTTCAGGGAGAGGGGAGGTGGGCTGTCTTTTCCACAGGGCGGCTGCCATTCTTCTGCTTGGCTCTGCGGCTAAGGAGCGGAATTGTACCAAGCGAAGAGCAATGGGGTGTCAGCTCCTGGGCACAAGACCTTATCAGGCAAATTAATTGGGCTTCTGCTCTCAGCCAAGATCTTGAGCATGACGACACGGAGGAAGCAGCGAGCGCGCTTGGAGATGCGCTTTCCGTAATAAATCCTCCCTCCGAGCTGGGAAAAGAAAGCGTTTTCTTACACATTCATTTGTCAGGCATCTTGGGCCTAGTGAGGTGAAAGAAGGGGAAAAAATAGCAGCACCCAGAATAGCACAGCATTGCGTGGGAAGCACGACAAAATCATGGCACTTTGGAGACAGACGCTGAGGTTTCATTCCGTCAGCCTATAAAAGGCCGCTGGGAGGCCGGCTCCCTTCCTCCTCTTTCTCCTCAGCCCCATGTTTTCCTCACATGAATATATACATTGTTGCATATTTTGCTTCAGTTTGGCTTGTTTATTTCTCATCTCATCTGCGCGGGGACCACACAGTCACACTGCTCAGTGCGGTGAGCAGCGATGTCTCCAGATCGAAGTCTCTTTGCCCATCTTCCAGTCCCGTGGAAATCTTTGTGCCCCAGCTGCTCTCTGGGTCTCGAAAGTCAAAGACCAGCTGTGGAGGTTGCCGTTTTAATCTGGAAAATGGGGTTCCCTGGTATCTCCTCCCGTTGCCAGCTCACAGAAGCCAGGCAAGACACATCATCTGGTCTGCGAACAAACCACTGCAACACTCACTTCCAGCCAGCCCACCTGAAGCAGCTTTGGCATCTCCGTCGGGCCAACTTTGCGCAGGACCAGTGGTCTCTGCAGTCCTGGTCAGGTGCAAAATCCTTCCACTGCCACAACCCCAAATCCAACCTGAACGATCCAGACCAGATGGGGCGTGGGGGGAGCCTCTGCCCCATGATGAAATGTGACTTGAAAGGTCACCACCTCGTTTGTGTGTGAAGCCTCTGGACAAGGTGTGAACACACTACCTGCACGTACCGAGGCTCCACAGATGTCATCTGCTGGCCACGCTGGGTCCGGCGGGTTTGATCAGGGAAGCAGAGCCACTGTGGGAGACTTAGAATAGGGTGCTCAGAGCTTGCAGGAGCTGCACCTTCTGCAATGGAGGGCACAGAAGTCCTAGCCACGCCGTCTGCGTCCTCTGCAGAGCCCGTCAGCCAATTAGCAAAGGACGGACGGGGAGGCGCCATCAAGGGGAAACTGGAACTGGCCTGTCACCATCCCCATGTTCTGGGTGCCCTGCAGAAACTGGTCCCTGTGCTACGGGGTGGCCAGGACATGGAGAGGCTGAAAGAGAGCTGGTGGGAATGCCAAGAGCTGCAGAGCTGGGCACTGCCCCGAACCGCCCAGGTGAGCCCGCTAGCTGTCCCACTGTGTGCGGGCTGCTTCAGCGCACAGCACCAGCACTCTCTGAGCTGAAGGTCTATGGCGCGTGCCTGGCTCCACTTTCCAAATTTAATTGAAGGTGTCTCATGTGGCCAGTGCCCCAGAACCATCCAGGACAGAGAATTCAGGGGACTGTAGCTCCAGTTTAGCTGAGTTGCTCTAGGACAAACTGCACAATACATGTCCAGAGAGCTGTGACTTTCCACCTCCACACCTCTTCCCTGCATCTGCGCCAGAAATGCTAATCCCAGGGCAATGCCATCATCCTCAACATCCACTGCTAGGCCCGGGGAGGCAGGAACGTCGTGTTTTGCTCACAGCTGTATCCCTAGAACGTGTTCGATTTTGGTTGAATGAATCAGTGCGGTGCAATCAGAACACCCTGCTTGTTGCCTGTCTTCAGCCCACTTTGTGTTTTTACATGTCTATGAATTAACAAGCATTTACTGAGCACCTACTTCCAACCTGATGCTGGGCTGGGTATGGAGGGAAGATACGAGGTAATGAAAAAGTCCTCAAGGCCTCAAAATTGTAGCTATTGGACTTTAGAAGTGACAAGGACTCATCTAATTCACACCACAGCTATGGATTTGGCATGTGGCAGGGTGTGCCAATGAATCTGCCAGGAATTCTGTGAGTGAATTCAGGGAAGGCTACCCAGAGGAAGCGTAACTTCATCCAGAAGGTGAGGAGATGGAGAGGAGAGGGAGGAGGAGGAAGAAAACAAAGAGCAAAAGGACAGAAGCCAGACTTTCAAAACACTCCTGGACACAGCAGGAAGGCTTCGACTGTGGGCGTTTCTGCTTTGTGTGGAGGAGAGGACAGAAAGTTGGGGCTCACATCACCTATAATGCCACTGGGAACCCCCACTGGCTAAGCTCACACGCAGGGTGAATAGAAAATGAATCGTGCTGCTCTTTGCTGAGATTCTGAGCAGCTGACGTGCAGCGTTTACAATGTGCCAGTGCTGCTCTGTCTACCACGTCATCCCAGAGTAGCCTTTGGCTTATCGGAAAAGTCACGACGCATTTTTGCATAGAAAACACAGAAAAAATCCACCATGACTTTTCAGACAGCCCAGTAGTATGTGGTTATTACACACCCCACTGATGGAGGGAACCTGAGGCTCCACAGAGAGATGAAGCTCCTTGCTCAAGGTCACTCAGCCAGTCGGTGGCCCCGCTGGGGTCTGAATTCATGGCTGGTCTGCAGCTCTGTCCCTGAGCGTGCTGCCTGCACACAGACTTGTCTGCTGTCCACTACGGGTCTTCCCTCAGTGCCCGAGGTCAGCCCCGCAGCTCCACTGTGCAATCCCAGCGAAGTCATTGCCCGTCAGTGCTAAACCACCTGTCAAATGTTAAAGGCCTCGTGAGGGTCTAATTCTGTCATTTATTTCAGCTCTGATTAGAGAAGAAGACACCCCAGAATTTAAACCTGCGAAATCACCAGGGAATCCTGTTACCTAAGAAGGTGGCTTTCTCTGCCCAGGAGGGTGGGCTGGGAGTGAGCCTGTAACTTGCGGTACAAAGTATATTTACCTTGGAATGAGGACTGGTGCCTCTTTTTTTTTTTTTCATTTTAGGGGGGTTTTCTGTAAATTATAGGTTTCTTTTGTGAAAAGTGTTTTCAGTTTGTCAGGCTGCAATGCACTTGTTCGCGCCAGTGATGACATGCTGCGCGGACAAACCCTCTCCTGAGCTTCCTCCTGTGACAGCCCTCCACCAAACAGCTGAGCGCCCCTTCCTGCACTGGGGAGAGCCCTTCCCGCACCCCACACTCAGCACCGCTCCATCAGGGGAGGCCCAGCTGAGGCCACGGCAAAGGGGCTCCAGCTAGTAAATGTGTCCATTTATTTGCACTCCCTGCCATCTAGAAGCTGATTTCAAAGAAAAATTGCTTCAGGCCTCAGGCTCCTGTTGGTGCCAACTGTGACCCATTTTACAGCTGACTGACCACTGGCTAAAAGTACGGCCTCTGGTAGTCGTGCCAGGCTTGGTGGCTCCTACTGCCCATCTCCCCTCCCTCCAGCAGAAGTCAGAAGTATAATTACAGCTAATGGAGGCAGGTTGGGGCAGGCTGCCGCTGCGTCACTGCCACCTGCTTCCCCAAGGACTGAGCTGCGACTCACATGCAGCTGTTTGTTGTGAATCCCAGGTCAACAGCTGACAGGATTCATTAGGACTTCACACTCCTCCCCTGCGGTCCCCTCAGGCCCCCTGCGCCGCCTCTGCAGGTCCCAGCCCCCACCCACAGCTCCTGCTCCAGCTCCCGGCCTTGCCTCCTCCCAGCCTCACTCCCAGTGACCTCCAAGGTTAATTAGGCTGCCTCCGGGCCTCCACCCAGAAGGAAAATAAATAGTCTGATTTCTCTGGGAGTGACTAGGCAGGGGGTGAGAAATCCATCCGTACACCCGACATAAATCACAGCGCAGGCCTTTGGCTTCGGCACCTTAAATCTGAATATGTCTCATTTAAAATCCATCTCTCTCCCACTGCCAGGCTGAGATTGGGGAAAAGGGGTTATCAGCCTGCTCTGTGGTAATAAGGAACACATTAATCTCTACTGAGTTTCCAGGGAGATTCATTTTTTTGCTGTTGTTCAGAAAGGCCAGTTACTCAAATAGAGTTGTTTGGAAGGTGAACCATTAATATGTCGTCCCCGCAGCAAACCCTTTAAGAACCTATTAACAGAGCCTCGGTTATTCAGAGGGGTGATTTCTCTGCTCCGCTTATCTCAGGGCAATAGGAGGATGTATTAGATCTGCTCAGAGAGACTGTTCTGAGAAAACAGGCCACAAAGGGACATTCTGAACGGTTCTAGCAGGGTCATTCCAGGCCAAGCTGAGACACAAGTAGAAGCGCCCCCTGCAGATGGGGCCTGGTGGGCAGAGCCGGTAGACCAGATGACTTTTCTCCCGGGTGGTGCCCAGCCCTGAGACCTTGGTCTGAACTTTCTTCTTTTGTGAAGACAGCAGTCTAGATGAATGAAGATAACCTTTCCAGACCAATCACAACCTTTTGCTGGAACATTTGCATGCAATTCTTATGAAAAGGTCACCCAGAAAATGCTGCGGTCAAAGAGCATCCTTCTAAGCAACAAATATGACAATTAAAACAAAGCGCCCTTCTCATTTGATGGTACGGAAGCAGCTGTGCTCCAGGATGCCTTGGCCAGCCCAGGCCGGTGGCATTTGTTACCTGAGGGAAACAATAGCAGCTCTGTAAGCATTTCTGCCGGAAAGGGCAGGCGCTGTCTCGGGCTTCTCGGTTCAAGCTAAACAGACGGGACATCAGAGACTCCCCATCGAGGCTTCAGGGCAGTTTCACCTCTTCCCCAGAACCCCTGTATTCCTGCCGAGTGTGCCATACACATACTCACATTCCGTGCACACACATGCCTTGGTGTCTGATTCCATGACTTTGTCCTTGAATTGAAAGATGTGTGTTGTATTAGAGCCTAAGACACACGTCTCACCTACTCTCGTCTTTATCTAGCCTCCTCTGGAACCAAGGTGTCCACAGAGGTGACTGTTAATGGAAACTTTAAGGGCCCAATGAAAACACTCTCAAATACACACATATGCTGGCTATTTTGGTGGGCACTCCATGCCTGCTCTGACCAATGATCCACCAGCCAGAGGGAAACTGGCCTGTATAAAAACCTGGCTGCTTAGAGGCCTACTTTTGAACCATTCCTCACCACCCACACCTTTCCCAGGTAGCTCACTGGACCGGGGATTGGAGACTTAGCCCATAAACAGAACCAACTGATACCCTTCCAATGACCTCTGGCCTGTATGTTTAAAACACAAAGAGGAGGAAGAATGAGCCAAATTCTCTCTCTCTCTCTCTCTCTCTCTCTCTCTCTCCCTCCCTGCCCCCTCTCCATGAGTCAAAGAAGTGTTTCTTGTTGGCAGAAGAACTTACTTCTGAAGGTAATCTTTGAACTATAAAGTCAATTTTAGGGTGACTTGGGGTCATAGGCGAGCCCCATCTTGAAGTGAGAAAGAGGTTGCGGCACCAAGTAGGGCTATGTCATCTTACTTGTGGAGCACTTCAGTGAGAACCTGCTGGTGCCCACCTGGGTCCTCCATTGTCAGGTGACCACGCGACACCTTGGTTTCTGGCCTTCCTCGCTGCTCCACAGATACCTTCACACTAACCCCCCTTTACCTGGACTAGCTTCCAGAAGTCTCTGCTCCTCCCTTAAAAACAACAAACATCTTGGGGACACTGTTTCCCAGGGCCCCACAAGAAAAGGGTGATTCGATTAAGAACACAATTAGTTGTTATTATTCAACTGATTAAAGGAAGGAAGACAAAAGCCCTGATTTGTGAGGCAAGCCCCAGCACAGAGAGGATGGTGTGGGCAGTCAAGGGCAGTACCTCCTGTACAGACTGAGTAACCTGACGGCCTCAGAGGAAGAGAGAGGGCGTCTGACCTCTCCCTCTGGAAGGCTGTCCATGTGGAGACTTGAGAGACTGAAGTCATGCCAGGCAGCCCACAGACCTCCCTCTGGGCAGGCCCAAGGCAGGCTTGGCCTGAGGAGAGGGCAAAACCCTACTCTGCCTGCTTCAGCTTCTGAGACCTGACTACAGCCGAGAGGCCACGCGAGGATTAGGTAGATTCATGTTCTAGGCTGGGTGTCAATAACTTAGGTCTTTTATCTTTTTTCTGTTTGATTTACAATGAACATGCTGTAGGCTAGGAAGCACACATGGTATTTTTATAAATATCAAGAAGGTTCTATGCCGTAAAAGATTCTTCACAATTTGTTTGAGGAAGTTAGGAGGACAAAGGTAGAGCAGGTCATAGAGCACTAAAAAAGACCTCAACTAACCAGAATCCATCTCACTGAAACATCTCAGTTAATCAGCTGTCACACCTTCTACTCTGATAAACATAAAAGGTCAAATGACAAAAACAAAAAACAAACAAGCAAAAAAAAACACGCAGTAAGAAAATGTCAAAGTGGATTGTGCCCTAGGAGCCACCCACAGAGAGCTCTAGGATGATGACCTTAAGATATGGCGGCATTTGGAATCATGTGAAAATGCTTGTTATAGTCATCAAACTTTCCTGAGTAAAGCAGAAGTACTTTGAAGAGGTTTGCAACAAGAGAGCTTTCCACTTTGTTCTCAAGGAAGCAGGGAACTGGGTTTCTACATGCCCATCCATGCAATCCTGGACATCAGTCTTGAAAACTATCCTTTAATAGCCAGAATACTGCACTTTGGAGAAGAGGAATGGTGAGGAAGGATTTGTCCAAATGTCCTTGCGTTAGACCAGGGCCTGAACCTTCCAGGCCCAAGTATGGACACGAGCAAATCTTGGGATTTGGGCAAGAGGTCAAGTAACAGAGATCCAAGTCTTAGTCTGCTCTGTCAAGAGTGACCTTGGGAAAGTCTGGGTCTCATTTCCCTCAGTAGCAAGAGGAAGATATTTTATTAATGTAAAAAATGAGCTACCTCCAAAGACCATCTCACTGCCAAAATCTGTAACACCACTTGCAAAGGAAACGTCATTTCCAGCCCTGAACTCCAAGCGAGTTACAGAGGCAGACGCTCTGGCTGAGTTCGTGCTTTGTGCTACAGTTTTGCCTTTTCAGGGAAACTCCAGCTGGATAATAATGCTGCTCATCTAGCTCTGGTTCCAGCTCACAAACTCATTTTCTCGGTACAGAAAGATCCTGAAGGTTCCAGCCAATCATTCCGATGTGGCAGTTAAAGATATTTTCATCCCCTAGCAAGGTCCCCCTGACCAGGCCTGAAATTTTGTAGATTGCTGAACCCCAGATCCTTAATCCCAGATGAAACCGAGGACTTCGTCCAAGTCCACGGCAGGTGAGGAAGTGGGGGGCTTTAGCCGGGGAAATGATGAGGTGCTTCCTTCCTCTTGGAGGTGGGTGAGCGCCCTTTCCAGGACTCCCACGGCCTCAGAGGGTCGGAGCCCTGAGAAACAGGCGAATCGGCTTCTCTTTAGGCCACAGACAGCAGATCAGATTCCAAACTCAATCCACGGCAACCGATGTGTGCAATGCAGGGCCATCAAAGTGGGGAGACTCTACCCCTAGCGGCTACCATTCCCTGCTTCCTGGAGAACAAAAATGACTCTATCTGCTTCAGCCTTAGTCTCCTCACCTGTGAGGTGGGTTTAGAAACCATCCCCACTTCATAAGGTTGATGGACTGATTCAATGAGACAATTCACACCAAGTACCCAGGATCCCCAAACTCCCTCTGTGTTCCCCAGAAGCCTCCCACAAGGTCAGGGTACCCTAAATTTGATCTGATGTGCATGCCTCTTCTGGGAGAAGGGGCAGGGACTGAAGAACCTGCAGATTTGGGGTGGGCATGAAGCAATCGATGGCCAGGAGCCAGCAGCTCTGATTTTTGTGCTTGTGACTTCATTGCACTCAGGTCCACAGCACCACCTCTGCCATCCGCAGACAGAGGTGAGGAATGAGTCATTTTTGCCGCCCTCCTCCCGAAACTGATAACTCCAATCACACCTATGTCCATTAGTGTTCCATGTGACACAGAAGGCAACTTTCAGTCGCGGTTCGGGCATTCAGATGCACTCTCCAAGCTTAATCAGAGAAGAGCTTGTCTAATTGCACACAAGAGGAATGGTGGCAGCGGGGAGTCCTTAGTGGGGCACGTATGGCTGAAGCAGTGGAGTCGAGGACACAGCCACTCACTTTGACCCTGCCGTGTGCCAGCTGCACAGCTGCGGGCAAGCTGCTGAGCCTTTCCAAGGCCGTGCTCCCTCCTTTCTGAGGAGAAGGCCAAAGCTGACTAATCACCCTTCCTAGGGTCGTGCTAGAGACAGTGTTCTGTAGTTAAACATTTGCTGCTGCCGAGTCCACTGAGTTTAAGGTCCACCAGGGGCTGGTAGGCAGTTCTGTTGGCCACGTGGTGTCTGCCCACCAGCAGCAGCCACAGCAGGCAGCTCATCTCCCTGGACCAGCTCCCCATGGCACCGTGGACAGTGGGCCCTGGGAGACTCCAAACTCAAGCAGCAGAGAGCGGCCCCGTCACACACAGAAACTCCTCCTGGCATCACGCAGGAGCAAACAGCACAGGACCGCTGGCACCGGATTCCCGCAAGCCATCTCCTGCCCCCAGAGAGTCCACATCCCCCTGGAATGCGGTGGGGACTTGGTGATTCTGGGGGGTCGTGGCTCCCTTGGGGTACACAGGAAACCCTCCTCTTCCTTCCTTCCCAGGACCACCTCCATTTCCTCCAGTGGGACTTCCCTCCCCAACTCAGCTCCTAAGTCTGGGTGACAGCTGGCCACTGTGGGGCGCGGTGACAAGATGGCGCCCGAGGACAAGATGGCGCCGGAGGAAAGAGGAGCTAGGTCCGCCATTACAAGATGGCGCCCGAGGAATGAGGGGGCGGAGCTTTGAGAGTGGGTAAACAGGATAGCCATAGCCCGTGATGTTCACGTGTACAGTGGCTTTGGAGCTCGTGCGCGCGTGATCACTAAGACCATT